>JAODKF010000018.1:23060330-23077769 GCA_026779585.1 Mormyrus proboscirostris | reverse complement strand
GTTATTTCTGTGACCATTGTGAGTTTTTCTTTCATTGACTGAAGGGTACCAACAATTTTGTCCACGTGTGTATATACATACATTTTTGTAAACAGTTACATTTTCTTTACTCTAGGGATGCAATTGATTTCTAGTACTGCAAATGAACATGCAAAAGACCATATTCATGGTAATTTTCTTTAGTACACAGCAGGAAAAACTATGCCTAGCAGTGTTTTCATTTTTTTAACTCTAACACATCGGCTTTGTAAGTCACCTAAAAGCAGTGTTTCCCTTTCACAGAAGATTAAATGGTTTTGAGTCAAATATTTGATTTTTCAAGAGGGGTCAAAGGTTTTTGTGAATTAATTTGGGAAAAAAAATAGATTTCCTGCTTATGTTTTAGCAATTCAGAAAACCCTCATGACTTATTTGTGCTTAAAAACGGTCTATAATTACAGGCTGGACCTGTCAACCTGTAATAGAAACTGTAGGAATGCCATGATGGTGACAGCATGACTTTGTAAAAACAATAACAAAGTGCCACAATAGTGAAATGGAAAATAAGATGACTTGCTTTCTCTTTCCAGAGTGAAAACTGACACTACGGATGCCTGAGAAAGCCTCCATATAAGGGTAAGATCCACACCAGAAACATTTGTAGATCAAAAGGTGTGATGTGCCCATGAGAGGTTACACCATGCCTCACGCTGAGGAATGCTGGGACCAGACGTAAGGGGATCAGCAGCAGGGGCGGGATGAATCGACCACTCCCTGCAGTCCAGCTTACGGTTACAGCCCTGACTTACTGAACCTGATCTTCCTCTCCTGTCTTGTGACTAAGCTTAAAAGGTCTTCATTCAGCTTCCTCCGCAAAGGCCCTGTGTTACCCCTGGCAACGTCACCCCACTGCACTCGTTACCAAACTCTCTGAAGAGCCCGATATATCCTGCCCGCAGCATCATCACAGGAACAGCAATCATGACTAGCGGAAGCCCACCGGACGCAGGATTTGCTCGTAAGCGTGACAAAGCGCATATAGCAACAATGTCATGTGAGGAGCTGATTAACAGTAAATGCCCCAAGGTACATTTTATATTCTATAGCAGTAATGAATTGCATTTTTTACTCATATGAATGTATTCACAAAATACACCTATACTGTAGCCAGAATGGCTTGCTTAACGCAGAATGCATTTATACATAGAGATATAGAGTAAAAATACTATCACAAGCTATGGTCTAGCATTTTTTAATGATGATGCAAACTGTAAATAATGTATACTTGGGCACCATACAGCAAACATAGACAAAAAATATGTACTGTAACAATCCTTGTAAAATTATCGTTACAGTATGTAAAAAGCAATAATACTGCTTTACTGAAAACTGAAGTTAAATGAACTTGTTACCAGATACTGTACAACATGCATGCATCCAATCGATAACAAGTAGCAGCATCAACATAACACAGACAGCTGACTCACAGACATTAAAATCTGCCCTTTTCAGCTCATTGTGACAGTGCATAAAAGTGAGATGGATAATTAAGGAATGCCCCAATCGCCGCATGTAACCTCTCAATCACTGCAACCGGACTCCCTCCACACCCACTTGCCCCCCAGGGAGGAAAGACGGGAAGCACTGCAGAAATAGGGGGCTGACTGGGAAAGCCATTAATAGTCTGAGCAGCTGGTGAGCAGGAGGGCAGGCAAGTGAGGGAGTCTCCCCGTCAAGCAGGGCAGCCGGGGGCCGCTACGTGCGGGTTCCTCACGCTCATCTAGGCCCCTACCTTGGAAGGTGACGGAGCAGTAGGCATCGCTGACGTCCTCATCTGGCGTTAACACGCACTGAGCGTGCCGGACGAAGACCCGCAGCATCAGGATGGTTGGGGCAGGCTCCGGTACCTCCTGCAGCCAGCTCCCGCTCCAGACAGAGTGTTAGGGGACGACCTCGTGGGGGAGATGGAGCTCCCTAAGCCCATAGAGATCCCTTAAAAACTTCAGTGCGACTTATCCGTCTATCCGGAGAGAGCGAGCACGCAGTCCTGCTGGAGAATGAGCGTGGGGTATGGGGCCTCTGCCGTCTCTGCACTCAGACTGGCTGGCTTATGCAGACACACACGTGCGCACACACACTGTCCTTTCAATCAGATGGGGCTGCTCTTAAAGGGCCGGCAGCATGTTCCCTCCATGGCCACTCAGGAGGGTCTTCTACTAACACAGTCAGGGATATACTCAAAAAAAGAACATATTGAAATTAATATTGCCATTATGTACTGTATATATGTTTCAATGCAAATTCAGTTAAAATTTGATTTACTTCAAATATTAGCAGATGGATCATTCATTGTGTACACAGAGCTTGGATAGTCTTACACAAGTCATTGTCATTGTACACAGTGTCTGTATAATCTCCAGAAGGTTCCAGTAAGCTCACAGGTTGAAGAAAATCACATTTTGTGTTCTGGTTTCAAGATGTGCACTAATACCCTCAAACTAGAATTAGACGAATACATTTCACTTGCTGGCATCCGGTAAGCCTTCCTGAATAACAAAGACCCCACGATGACCAGCAGGCACTTACTCTCCACTATCTCCTGTCACATTTCATCACCTATCAATGGAGACTGGATGCGAAAAAAACGAAAGCGTTCCACTTGTCGCTCAGTGACTCACCAGGACGCTACGAGGTGAATGCCGAATGGTAATCAAATTTCTAAGCATGTCAAGTGCATAATTCTGACAGGCAAGTCAAGAAGGTACAATATTGGTCTTTCATTGTAGAAGGGGAAAAAAGCAACCGGAATTTTAAATTAAGACATACATCCATCATCTAAACGCAGTTCAAGGTCATATGGAAGCCTGGAACTTCTCAGGCAGCAAGGAACACACAGCCAATGGAAGGAATGAGCCCAATGTTTACGCAAGATCAAATACAGTGTCTGCTACTCTGGGCAATATCAACACCGCAGAGAAAGTACCTCCCTGTATACTTGAGCACGTGCCACAGATTTTAAAGTTACCACCAAATGTTTTATAATATAAATGACAGTAGATACCCCCTTTATATGGCAGCAACCAAAGTGATACGTTAAACCTGGATGACTGACTGGTGTTGGATGAGAAAACTGAGGATTTACATGTATGTTATAAAGAAAATTACACAAATTAATCATATTTAAAAAGAAAATATTTTAAATGCTGACTGCCAAGAGCTGTGGAGAGAATGGAGTTACTGACAGGGTTAATGACTGAAGAACCCAACTGAGCAATTATCTACCACGTCTGTCTGCTGAGACACACGCCAGGTATCCGTCTCTATGCAGGTTCACTTAAATCAGAGCTGCTCTTTTCCAGTGAGTCTTATAAATAACACCTGAAACCATTATACCCAGTGTGGCGAAACTCGCTGCTGGTGGTGACGAGAGCAGAGAAAAGCAAAGTATACAAGGAATCCTGGAACAGACGAGTGGATGAGCAGACTCTGCTCCGGACTATCATATCTGCCAAGAGATGTTCCTGAGCGGAGGGAGTGCAGGTTCCCTATGATAAAATCTGAGAGGGAGACCCTCACATTCATTAAAGGGTGAATACTGAAAATCGGCAGTTTAGCAGGAGGAAGGGTGGAACGTCATGGGAAACCTGAGCGGTATTGCCAGGTACACTGTAGTAGAACATAAAGCAACAAACGAGGAGTTTCTACTGACGCCAAAAATGGCAAGATCCACTTAGTCACCCTTCTAGTCTCTGTAGCGATCTCAAGTGTAAACATGCCATTCGGTGTTTATTGATGTACCATAGCATGTGTACAGCAAGCCCGTGCTAAACTTCTGCAGTATATTTAATGACGGAACAAACCAGTGGTTCTCAAACTTTTTTCTGTCATGCCCTTTGGAAGCAGTTGACTCTTCATCGCCCCACCCTGTGCTCCCCCTACCCATACGATTGTTGTGTGTCTATATTTTTGTTTTCATAGCAGCGCAAATGCACAAATAATAAGTACGCATTTGCACTTTTACAATCGATTGTCGCACATATTGTTCTTAAAGGTGAATGCGTACTTGCGCACCAGTTATGTGCACCCCTGTGTGTGTGTGTGTGTATATTATTTATACACATACACACACACACACACACACACACACACACACACACACACATAGCAGGGGAGTGTACTGCTCAGTGTATGATGAGTGGAAACTGTCATAGCTCCGCTGGCATGCTCTGGTTCCGCTACACATTTTAGCACACTCTTAACCTGGGATTTGTTGTGCATCGCATCCCATTCATGGCCGTGGTTTACTTTTCAAGTACTAATATTAAAAGTTACAGTATTTAGTGACAGTTATTCACTTAAATCATATACAATCCACAATACATTTTAGCAATACTTTATCAACAACCACTTGGCAATGCAAGCTTAAAGCCTAACAATAAGCATAAGTGATTTGAGAATTTTTTTACTTTATTTACAGAATATGCAATGTTCCCTCTTTCCAACAGCTGTTTTGAATGATCAATTTGCAGGTCAACAGAACAAACTATGCAGAACCTGGCATGTATGTGACAATACACAGTTTGTTAGGCAGCGGATTGCTGTGACCGAAAAAAGTCGACCATGGTAACAAGGCCAGCATAACTCTAGTAAATTTAATAAAGGAGATTTAGGCCATGTGGCACTGATGCAGGAAAACTGCATTGAGGACATGAGTTATAAACAGTGACGCGGAAGTCCTGAATGTCAGGGCTGCAGTGGGCCTTCCCCTACCGAAACTGGAGGCTGCAGTGACAGTTCAACAAGCATGCAAAGAATAACTGCAAAATAAAGGGCAGAGGGAAGCATACATGTCTACTGATTTAAAAAAAAAAAATAGCATGCTGACCACTAAGTTGTCACTGCCTATCTTACTAACCTGAAAGCAGACATACTAGCATAAAGAAATGCCTGAACACACACACAGCAGATTACATACATTTTCAGCTCTCTCTCAAATTAAAGGATTTAATTAGGAAATTAAGATTTACATCATACTAAGACTGGACCCTTGAACCAAAACAAATAGCACAGCTGGAACTCATTGTGGCACAGACTCCTGACTGGGGCCTCTGCTTTGCTGGATCTTCTGCTTCAACAGGTACCTCTGGAGGAACAGAATGGAAAACAAAAGTCTGCATTTGGCGCACATAGAGGAAAATGCAATGCGGCCTCATCAATATCATACTCACAGCCCTAGGTACCTTCATTGTGGGAAAAAATGCAAAGCATAAACCTAATGAAACTGGATAAACCTACGATTTCTAAGCTCATTTACATTATATGAGTTTAAATCAGAGAGAGGCAGGCTTTCCATCCTTTGGAGAGCTGCAAACAGTGGTTAAAGGGCAAAATGAAGGTCACGTATAGCACACTAATCCACTTTACAGTTGTATTAATATTCCAGTTCTCAGCTTCCTGGTTTAAAAGCATACGGTGGAGCAAGATGACACTGCATTTCCACCCGTGTGATCCTATGACTCTTTAAATACGGCCAGATAGAAATCCTCCCCATGCCAGCTGCAGCATGGCTGTAGTGAGGCTAAGGCATAGCACTTGTTTAATTAGTCAAAATGCCATGTGTTAAGCCCTAGGAGCAGACGGCACCATTAGACAGCCAAAGGCTGGACTACTCCCCTCGTCCCAAAGGTAAGAGTGCAGCCGGGCCTCCCTACCTCCACATTCTGATAGTGCTTGAGACTGCTGCAGTGGGTTCTCTTGGCAGTCTCTTCATTGCCATAGAACAATGAGCAGAGCTTGCAGAAGAAACCAGTCTTTGGGACGACAAACTCCAGACCTGCAAGGGACCAAAAAAAAAAATATTAAAAACTGCTAGTTCCACATTGATGCAACAAGGAGCGGAGCCAGCAGGCTTATATACCGACGGACCCAGGGCCAGCTTGTCCGTCACACTGACCCCAAAAAACATGACTGCCTACTAAGGCTTCCATGTAACTACTGCAGGGTGCTAAGGGCATCAGAAAGCAGGAGGGTACTGTAAAACTCTTCAACAATACTCGAAAACTGTCAAGCAGAACACTTATCTTGAACTGCCCTAAGGAAATCCCCAGCTATACAAATGTGAAACAAAAGGCTCAGTGCAAAAAAACAAAACAAAAAAAAAATTGCAGCAGCATCAGTACACATAGGTGCCAGTAATGGGGTTTAATGTGCTCCATTCAATCCACGGCCCGTTCAAACGTGTTGGCCACAGCTCTACGTCTCACCGATGGGTTGGCCTGGACTGAACGGGGGCAGCTTGGAGTCCTTGATCAATAGCGTGTCTGTGCGAGGCTTCTTCATAGCAGGCTCCTCCTTCACCAGCTCAGCTCCGGCCTCGTTCTCCTCTGAGAGAGAGGAAATTCCATAATGTCCAGCTAACCAGAACCTTCAACAAACTGCAGCCACCACATCCGAATTCCTCTCGACCCAGCAGCCGGCATCTCTCAGCCCTACGGTCGCAAACACAAGGACCAGCCGCCCTTCCCTCCTCCCTTGCTGCTACCTTTGACTGCGGCTCCTTGCTGAGGCTCATGCCGGTTCTCCATTTGCCCCTGCGCCAGCAAGCCGGATGTCTCCCTCTGCTCCTTGGCCGAGGACTCGCTGGATGGCACGTCAGACCCCTCTGGCGTGGATGCAGGAGCCAGACCGGCCGGGTGCTCCTCAGTCCGAGTGGAGGGGGGTGCAGCGGCAGGGCAAGTTGCAGGCTCAGTCACGAGTGCCTTGGACTCCTCTTTCTTCAGGTCAGTGACGCCAGGCGCCCTCTCCGAGTTCTTTGCTGCACGCAAAAAGTCAGTCAGTCAGTCAGTCTGACCCCAGTAATCTCAGTGCATCAAAAATAATCAAGAATATTTTCAGTACATGTACAAACTACAATAGCAAAAGTGCAAGAAATTTTTAACCCAATCAATTGTTACTCGGTGACAAAAAAAACCTTGACAGCTTTCATAATATAAGGGACTAACAGTAAGATGTATAACGCAATGGGAGGTGAGCAGCAGCACTCTGGAGACCTCAAATGAACTCCTCACCTTCCTCCCCTTGCACAGTTGACTGCAGTTCCTCCTCCTCCTCACCCACTTCATCGACAGTCACAAAGTTCATCTTGCGCAGCTCCTCAGCTCCTGGGGACTCAGTTTCTCGAAGTTCTACAAAATTGAAACCAGCAAGTCATAAACGGGGCATTTAAAGACTAAGCATTAGGGGTGTGGATAAATATCAGTTTTGTTAATCGCGAACCTGGTTCTGAGGATTATAAATAGAAATGAATTATGCCGTTTTCCCTGTGATTTTGAAAAGATTTTTGTTGCACGTGAATGGAAGCATGTCAAGTGAGGATTTATTCTCTCGCCATTTTCGGAACACTACTTACAGTGAAGCAAAACAATGTTACATAAAACCAAAATTGAATGTGCAAATTTAATGAGAAAACTGATATTACTGGATGGACCTGGCAGTTATGAGAGAATTGTTAATTAATTGGTTTATTCAAACATAGTGGGTAACACTGAAGCAAATCAAAGCGTCAAAGTCTGCAGGTATAATTTGTTTATGGCTGAGTACAAGAAGCGCAGAAGGAAAAATGTGGATGAAATATTTCGGCGTATTCATGGGTAAGCGTAAGAATAAGTTTCATGATTTACATTGTTTTCCATTATATTATTTTCAGCATATAATGGTAAGTTAATTACATTGCTTTGCAAAGTTAACACCGCAGTGCTGTGCATGTTGTCGTTTTTACAACATTTCTGGTTTGATTGCACATTAGTAAATGTGTTTTAAATGTAGACCGAATAAAACTGAAATGGAATCCATCCAAGCACTTTGAAACTGAATCAAATTGTGAGGTCAGGGTCGATTCCCAGCCCTAAACAATACCTGCATGTTTCTCAAATAAAAAGATTTAATTTTTTTAAATTTATGTTTTGACACACATCTTTAAAGTCCTTCTGAAACATGGCATGGGAGTTTCATTATTCTTTTCAGCTATTCTTATCAGTCAGAAGTGATTTTTTATGCTTTGAAGGAGAGAGGTTGGTTTTGTTTTTAATGGAACTACAGTGATCCCCCGCTATATCGCCGTTCAGCTATCGCGCCCCCGCTATATCGCGGATTTTTCATCGACACATCACAAATACACACATCTCTGTGATGTGTGTATTTGTTCTTCAAATAAAAAGATTTTGGTGTACAAGCCTTTGTCCTTTCTTTGTGCTTTTCACAATTTGTTTCCTCTGCATTTGTAAATTTGTGTTCCGTCTAGAGCTTTTTAAACATCTCTCCAAAGATGGAAAGCTGCTATATTAGCATTTCATTTCTCATTCCTGTCGGATTGATATGGAATCGTTACTTTTCTAATCGAATCGCAGTGCAGCACCTATGCCAAAACGCAGTCCTATGAGGCATAAATCCATTCCTAGTACATCCTTCAAACTAGACTTCCAGCATCTCTGCTGGGGAAATGGGCATGGCACCAGAATACTTATTGTTCAAACCCCAAGTGGGAAAAGTCAGAGGACCTCTCTTCAGAATATACAAGTTTAAAAAAAATAAATAAATAAATAAAAAAAGTTGTGTTGCAAAAAGCCAGCTGATGCCTTTGCCAAAAAACACCTTCCGTCACTAGCAGTAAAGTCTACCTGCAGATCTGGACAGCTGCGTTGTTGTTTTTCCAGTGTTCTTCTTGCTTTCCTCTTCCACCATTTCCTCATCATCACCCTGCGTCTCATCCAGGGTAACTAGGGCCTGCATGGGCATATGATTAATATGAGGCGTAGAACTGTCACATTGTCTCAACAAGCACGACGTAAAGACAGAAAGCTGAATAAGCCACCAATCCTAATTTAGAATACAGACCTGGCCTTGGCAAGCGGAACTGACCTCGGGGTTGAAGGCCTCCCCAGACTCGTCATCCAGGCCAAAAGGGAATCGTTCACTGGTGGGTTCCTCGTTCCCTTCTTCCTCTACTATTTCATCCAGTGTGACTAGGGCCTGCAAGTCCCGAACTGCTTGCAGAAAGGGGTCTTCATCTCCACCGACCTCATCTACAGTCACCAGTGCTTCCGGGTCTTCCCCTCCGCCTGCCAGGCACAGCAACTCTTCTTCATCCTCTGGGAAGTCCTCTTCCTCCTCACTTACCTCATCCAGTGTGACCAGAGCCACTTCTGCTCCCTCACCTTCTGATTCGGCTTGAAACTTCTCCGTGGGCTGGACTGCCTGCCGATGTTCTGCTTCAAGCTGCTCAGCAACGGGGTTCTTGGGGACCTCATCCACAGAGGCAGAGGGGAGAGCTCCATCTTGAGGGCAGATTGTTTCTCCAGGCTCTTTTGTATCTTCTTGCTTATCTGCCACTGCTGCGCAATATTTCGCCACCACCTCAGACTCACACTGCAATATGGCAGACACAGGCTCAGGGGTGGACTCTGCTGGCACCACCTCTAACTTGACAGTTTCTATGGAAGCATCTTGATCTGCAGCTGCTGTAAAGTCTGATCTTGTTTTGTGACCTGTCAATTTTGCAGATGTTTTGCCTGGTTTGGCTTTAGCAGTCTGGCCAGACTTCTTCAGAGGCTTAGATACTGAGGCAGCAGTTTTTTTCTCAGCTTGGCTTCTGGGGGTCGAACTAGCAGGAGGTTTTTGTAGTGACTGCTGTCCCTTGGTAAGTTCCTGGGACCTCCTGCGCTTGGTTGGTGGCTGAAAGTCATGCATGAAATGGTCCTGGGGCCACGGCATGTCCACTTCTTCTCCCACCTCATCTACAGTCACAAACTCTTCTAGGTCAAAGGGAAATGTGTCCTCACTGAAGTCCTCCAGCGCTGGTTCTTCTATCTGGGTTACAACAGATTGCTAATTATTTGGTCATTGATAAGCAAACAGAAGAGTGTTAGTGGAACACTGATTTTTCTAAACATTGTTCTAAACATGACATTTTAAACATGCATTCTCAGTCCCAAAACAAATCTGAATATTTGCCTTCAAACTCAGATGTTATCCAAAACAGATTTCTGAAAAATTACATTACTTGATAGTAGGCCTGTCACAATTATTGCATAAATCGCCTGATCGTGATTATTTGAACTGGCCGTGATTATTTTTCCATAATCTTTAGAATCATATCCATTCATCTGAATAAAAATAGCCGGATCAGACAAAACCATCATATTTCTGTCACTATTTAAACGTTGTTTTCTACCATGTGATGTCTGGCTAGCGCTTGTTTAATGACATCGTCTTATTCTGATTCTAATCCAATCCATACCCTGTGTCCTATTTGTACCTCTCACGTCTGCGCATGCACAGCATTACACTTCACCGCAAATTTTACGACTGTGGCTGTTTTGTACCACTTCATTTCACAACACTTTCGTGAACAGCCTGGTCCCACTGGTATTTGTTTTCACTACTTCAGATTAATTTAACCTGCTGCTTCAGAGCGATCCCCACCAGCGCAGAATATCAGCCAGGTATTCCGATTTTGGATCCTTCGTGTTCTTCGTTTAATGAAAGCTCTGCATAGCACCTGCACTTGTGTCCGAGTACGTGTTTATGCATCTTGTTACGCTGGGATGGCTGTGTATGTCCCTGACGGCCGCCACGTTTATGCTGCAGCAAAGCCAGTATCTTATGACACAAAGAACTAGATAAATATATTTTTATTTTATCAATTGGTGTGTGATCCCACTGCTTTGGAGTGATATAAACAGGTGCACGTAACTGGCACGCAAGTATGCAATCCTGTAAAGTGATACACATGGAGATTTCTTGTAGCAGTGCAAATGTGTATATATTTTACATGCAACCGCGTCATTTGACAAAAAAAAAAAAAAAAAATCACTGCGCATTTTAACCTTTATGTGGCTAATCTGTACTTGTGGTATAAAATCTAAAATCTATACCGATTTCTTGTCATAACAGCATGAAGGCACATAAAGTAAATACACATTTGGACATATGGCAAATGCGTCCTTGCCACTGGATATAAATATGACTGAAACAAACACTTCATATTTCAGTTTAGAGTGCAGCAAAGGTATAAGCATAGCAAAATACCATGTGGTTCGATGCCAGAAATTTCAACTAATGAAAATATAAAACTAACATTTGAGATATGGGATATTTAGGTAATATTTAGGTTTGCTGCAAAATCTGGAAATGGATGATTGGAATGAACACGTAAAATGACAAGAAAAGAAAATGGATTTTAAGCTAATAGAATCATTAATCCTGGTCTATATCGTGCCTCAAAGCAGGATTTCTTGTTTAGCCGGTTAATTTGTCAGATTTATGGTACCCCAGATTAAATGGATTTTATCTTCATTCACTGAAATGTACTTCAGATTACCTTAATTCCAATAAATTATCTGGTTTAGTTTGCTGTAAAGGTAGACAATATAATTTGCAGTAAAATGGCAGGAAGAACAGATCGGGTGGTGCACACGTTGCGAGGTAAAATCGGGTAAGGGATATGGATTGGGTAGTGACAACACTAACTCAAGGCGTTTAAACTTCTTATTTATGTCATATCTGCCCTATACAATTTTGTTTATAAAGTTTAAAAGGATAATGCAATTTTTATCATGAAAATATTCATGTAATATGTAATACTAAATAGGTCAATTCTAGGTTGATAGCGTTATAAAATGGACAGAAAATGACAATCGTCAACAAAGATTTCATGATCGTGACAGTCCTACTTTGTAAGTTGAATTCACTATAACAATAACTTTAGTAGTCAAGGCTGGCTAGAGTTTTGAGGTCCTTGCAATAAAAGAATGTAAACTAACTTATTTACAAAATTCTTCCCAAATATTAACAGAGACAATTACACACAATCACTTACTGGTTTTGACTCTATTGCTTTCGAGCCGCCTTGTGTCTTTGAAGAGCGGGTGTTATAACTCTGTAATAAGCAAATGAAAGCATGAAGTCATGCGTCCAGTTTTATTCACCTTGATGGTAAAGGGAACGTCTAACAATAATTTGATTATTCTATTGATCCCACATGGGGAAATTCTCTTTACGCCTCCCCCAGCTTGATCCATAGGTGAGAGTAAGCTGGCCGTGACGGGCAGCCACCCATAAAAGCACCTAGGGAGCTAAGTGTTATGGCCCTTGCTCAAGGACCTACAGATGTACTGAGGCTGGGCTCGAACCGGTGACCGCAGGCACAGAGGCTTAGCCCACTGAGCCACATGCTGCCCCAGATTACATGGTACCGTGACCCTCCCACAATTCCCCATGGATGTCCGCCTTCGGTCCGGCCCGGGCCTCACCTTGTGCTTACTGTCTTCACGCCCTTTCACTCTCTTGGAGGCAGGGCTGTCATCATGCTTGCTTTTCCGCGACCCTGACGATGACCCAGACGATCCACCCCTCCGTGTTATGGGAGGATGCTCTTCATCAGACTGTGCACGACCCTTGGTCCTGGAGAGTCGGTCCTTCTCTGGAGAATCACTGCAACGGCTCTTCTCTGTCAGAGGCCGTGGCTTCTTGTCAACTGCGGAGGCCATGCAACTGTTTTTGGCCTGCAAAGAGGCACGCATGCGACATTCCTGCACCGCTTTCTCCAGTGCCCGTAGGATCTCGGGGGTCACAGGAGGGAAATCCAATGACTTGTCGTCTTGCCTGTCGGGGGATCCAGGTTTTGTGCCAGCAGCGGGCTGGATGCTGTCTGCTCCAGACTGGTGCTCAGGAATGGACGGCTGGTGCACAGGGATGGACGGCTGAGGTTCAAGCTGAGGTTCAGCAATGTCAGCCTGAGGTTCAGCGGCGATGGGCTGGTGCTCTGGCATGTCGGGCTGATGCTCTGGCATGTCGGGCTGATGCTCTGGCAGGTCGGGCCGGTGCTCAGCAAGGTCGGGGATGGGGATGTGCTCAGGGACAGATGGCTTGCTGATGCTAGCTAAATCAACTGCATCTGAGGGCCCTGCTGTGGACTGCAGGGAGTCCAAAGTCCCCACTCCTATAAGGTCAACTGTATCGGATTGAACCGAGCAAGTGATCGGGTCATATTCTTGTTTGATTGTCTGACTATATGTACTGGAGACCAGTAGATCGGTATTGACCAGAACAGTTTCAGCTTGTTTTACCTCTGTATTCTGTTTGGATTCATCAACCATAACAGTACTGGTATGATCCTCCACTGGCTTGATGAAAGACTCGTCAGTATGCTTGAGAGATGGAGCAGGGTCCTCGGTAAGGGCTTCCTCACTTTGCTCCCTTGGCTTCTGGTCCTGCTGATCATTCTCTGTTTGATGCACTACTGTGCTGTTCTTCAAAGAATCACACAGGACAGTGTGCTGGTTTTCAGTTTCCATTGGAGGTTCTTTCTCAGAGCCACATTCCTCTGTTGTTATAGGGGGCGTTTCGACCTCAGGGGACACCGAAACAGCCACCGTTTCAGAACAGCTGGAGTTTGACACTAACGCAACACTACTGATACTGCTGGCCGGGACCTCGCTAGTTTGACCCCGGGCCACTTCTCTCTCTGAAGCTTCAGCAGTACCAGAGGTAGAAATGGTCACAGAACTGGCTGTAGTAGGTGAAGAGACGGTAGTAGTAGTAGTCTTGGAGGTGGCTGCTGACGCCCTGCCGGCAGCTGTACCCCGGGCAAAAATAGGTGTATCTTTAACTGTGCCAAAGATGCTAGCCTGGGGTTTACCTGCCTTTGCTTTACCAGAAGTAGCTCTGGAGGATGCAGAACCTTTTTTTGAAGAATCATGAGGTTTCATTCCTGGTTTAAAGCTAAAAGAGGACAAATAACAATATAAATGTGTATAACTGGCAACAGCCTGAAACATCCTCTGGACACTAAATTAAGACCATTACCTCTGCTTAACTTCAGTCTTCTTTTTGACCTACAGAACAAACATTAAATAAATAAAAATCTAAGGAATATTTCCACAGTGTTGGTTTGTTAGGCACACAGCAGTAATACAACTACTTAAAGCTAATTTAGTATAAAGTGCTAAACACCCAAAGGGTTCAAGTTAAAACTGTAAGGAACCCACCTCTTCCGTGCTTTTTGCAGGCTTGGTGATGACAGAAAAGGTTAGGGGGTTGTTCTGGATGATACAAGGGAACTTCAGGAAACGGGCGTGAACTGCCTGGGCCGTAGAGCCCGAATCCATTTCAAAAATGATCTGTTTCAAAAAACAGCAGGTCTATTATTATTACCACAGAAAGTTTTCAGAACATGCCCCACACTCCCTATTTTATAACTCAGATACGGGAAAAAAATGTGTTCCCTTTCCCCATGCTGGTGATTCGGTACATATAAACCTCTAAGGGCAAAAGGGGGCAGGCACTTTCCCCACTGAGATTGAGCAACAAATTTCTATTTGAAAACTTTGACTGGCAGTGGGCAATTTTTGTAATCATCCAGATCCAGATGAATTGCCCTTGTCTCCACCTAGCGGACAATTGCCTGGCAACACTGTTCGAAACGTTGCCCCTAACATCAGCTGGTATTCTGAAGAGCAGCAGAACTACGACACAAAACCTGCAAGCTGTTTGGGACAGTCGACAGTACATCAGAAGCAGAGAGCAACATTCAGAACACAGAAGAGCCACATATCCACACAGGATGCTTAATATGAATCAATATTAATATAAAAATAGATTAATATAAATGCTATAAATCCGAACTCACCCTGTAGTTAAGTACCAGAGCCTGCTTCACGGCACCAAACCGCTTCACAAGCTCCTGGACCTCGTTGGTACCACTGCTGCCCACCGGTACATTGCTGACCACAAGCAGCCTCTCTGCCAGGCCAGCCAGTTCCTGCGGGGTTGGCATTAGAAGACTGAGATCAACTGATCCTGGTTCTTAGCAAAGGTGTCTTATTTGCACGTTGGAAAAAAAGATACTACATAAAACTAACAAAATTTTAAATGACCTACCATTATATCATTACACCACTCAAATTTTTCTTTACGTTTTATACTTCTCCAATCCACAGGTGAGCATTGGAGAAAATTAAATTGCTGTACATTGGCACTGGTATATACCCCAATGCAGATACCAATTGAGAAGTCTTTAGGATAAAGTGTGCTGGATAAGCTTCCAAAACAAGTTTGGTATAAACAGACGCATCAGACATTTTAGTCTGCTGTGTGCATTTCTGATGCAAAAATGCAACATTTACTTTATGCTGTCATTATGCTGAAATGACTGTATTCAATTGCCTCCTCTAATCACTAAATGTAAAAGTGAAATAAAGTGAATAATAACTCACGGCAGGATTCCCGATTTCCATCAGTACTTTGAACAGGGACTCCTGAAGCAACACACATAAATCATTAAGAAAAAAACCAGTTTCATTCCGCAACTATCTAACGTCACAGAACTATAGATGCTTCCTTACCACGTTACTGAGATCTACCGGCTTGGTTGCCGGAGTAACAGCCAGCTCATGGTCCTGTATCTTCAGAGGGGCATCTTTGCAGGCCTTCACCATTTTTTCCAAGGCCTCCCCATCGGGCAGCCCCAATAAGGCCTGCATCCAGGTACAAACACTCAATGTGTAGCTGTACACCATGCTGCATTTTCCCAGTATTTTATTTTATGTCAATACCTTTCTTTTAGTAACTGCAATGGTGACCTCAGAGGCAGTCCCAAAGCGGCTGACTAACTTGGCAAGGTCCTCCACAGTACATCCACTCTCGGGCAGACCAGAGATCTCCACCACGAACTTCGACACTTCCTGCTATGATGATGGATATATTATTAATAAACGGACTCCTAAGATGTGTAGCAGCTTCAATTTTAATTCAATTTCAGAAAGCCTATACCTTCTTCATTGGCTTCCTCATCACGCTGGCACCTGCAGGGACAACGAACACACAGAAGCTAAAGATTCATTCTGTAAGCTTGAAGTTTGATGCACACTTTTGCTTTATCGACCCATCACCAAAGTTTCAAACAACTTTTTCAGGAGCAAAGACTAATCCTCCCAGCGTAGGTCTGTCTGAACCTGCTGCTTGACCAATAATTCCTCGTGTTTAGGATACAGATCAGATATTGAAAGCTGGACCATAACTATAACAAAGTAAAGAGCTAGTAAAAGATTTTTTTCCACTACTATTTAAAAGACGAGACACAGGCATAGAATTCAAGATGAACAGCAAACTACACAACTTACCCAGGCTTCTGCCGGGTACCTTTGCCCTCATTGATGATTTACTTGCAGGCATCTCCTTCCTGAAAAGAGAGAGACCATAACCACCAATACATACACATAATTTCTGTTATATCCACAGGGAAGAGAAACCACATACTTCTTCACGACTGGTTTCTTCTGTTCTTTTGCCACATCCTGAACAAAGAAACAAAGGGGACACCATTAAGTACCTGATAAGAGGGAGGTAAGAAACCTGTTCTAAAGCTGGCAATCATGTGAACAGATGGAAGAGGGACCGAAAAGATGCCAGACATACTTTTGCCAGATAAATCTCAATGACTCTGCCTCGGATCTTCAAGTTCCTGCATTCAGCGAGAGCCTTGGCATCTTCCTCCCTTTCCATGCACACAGATGCCTTAAAAATACATTTAAAAAAATCTTAAGTACTCTATCTTGGCACCATAAAGAACAATTTTCTTGCGCTGGTTAAGGATGGGAGAAGCATTTTTAGCTTTACCTCCTTTATGGACTTCATGAGAATGGCATGGTTTATCTTCCCAAATGGTTGCACTGCATCCACAAGGTCCTGGTGGCTGGCGCTAAATGGAATTCCTTTCAGGCGGAGTAAACAGGCAGTGCCGGGGCCGGCCTTCTTCTTTACTCTGACATTCTGCATACAAGAATGAAAGGAACTAAGAGAGCAGAAAACTTCGTCTGCAGTTTACATTTACAACCATCAAAACTGCTTTTCAACAGCAACTGAAAAATCAACCTGTGGTAACAAGAAACTTAGGGAGTCATGTGCTGCTCTTGTCCTTAAGGCTTTTTCCAAAACTGCTATATTTTTACAGCAGGACTTTTCAAACATTTTTGAAACGCTTTTCTTTATAACACAGTAACAGTACAAAAAGAATTGGAACAAACCTTTGATTGAGACGCACTTGACTTCACATCACTGGAAGAAGTGTTTCGGGCAGCTGAGGAGTGCCCAGACTTGGACACAGTACGGTGTTTCACAGATTCAGTCTTTTTAGATGTCCAAGATGATGATGAACTCTTCTTGCTGCTGGTCTTCCTCTTGGCCAGTTCCGCCATGAGCGCCGGGGCCAAGGACTGCATCATGGCCTCCAGAGTGATATTGTCAGTTGCAGACAATCCTGGCATAACAGAGAATTAAGAAAATCCTCAGTATCAGAGGAATTATGGACAATTCACTACAATAAAAGTAGGGGTGCACCGATCGATCGGCCTCGATCACGTTAATTTGAGGGGATCAGAAATCGACCATATTCCCATGAGATCC
>JAODKF010000018.1:23044373-23060230 GCA_026779585.1 Mormyrus proboscirostris | reverse complement strand
ATAAAAATGGAAACATTGAAGTAATTGTCTTTTAGTTATGAAAGAAACAAGATCGGCAAAAAAAAAATCGAGATCGGTAGGTAAGGTTGTCTAAGGATCGGTGATCGTTGATCGGCCAGAAAACTGCAATCGGTGCACCCCTAAATAAAAGACATCATGGCATTGACCTACCTGAGGATTCTATAAGCTTCTTGGCAAGCTTCTCTGTGCTGGAAGATCGGGTCGACCGACGTGGGCTAGATCGATGTGGGCTCAGCCGGCGGGAGGAATGGCTATAGCTACGCGAGCGGGAGCGGCGCGGGCTGCGGGATCGACGGTGGACTTGGGGGCTATTTCGCAGGGCACGGCGGGGTGAGCGGCTGCGACTCCTGGAGCGGCGGTACTTCCGAGGGCTTCGGGACCGGGTTCGGGACCGCAGTCTGCGGCTGCGTGACCCAGACCGGCCATGATAGCGCCAAGGACTTGGTGATCTAGACCACGACTGGGAACGAGATGGAGAACGAGTTCGACGTGTTGGACTTCGACGATCCAGGGATGTGTTCCTCTCATGTCTGCAATGCAAGTACATAAATGTTACAATTGCATCATGGGACATCATGCTCCATTATTGAAAAATAGAATCTGAGCAGAATACAAACACTTACCTTGACACAGAAACAGTCTCTACATTCCAGTCCGGATACCTTTATTAAAGGGAAAAAAGTTCAACCCAAATGAACTCTTGGCCTTTTTGTTTTATTTTCAAATGGTTCCAGACTTACTGTTTCCTTAGACGTCTGCAGCTCTCAATATGGATGCTGGTGTTCTGATGTTCAATCCAGTCCTGGCAACCCCAGAAAGACAAAAAAACAAGTAGAAAAAGAAAAACCAGTTATGCATGTGAGAAACTCAAACAAAGGTAACAGAGGGGTACTGGTGAAATTTTCTTCATTAAACAACACAGGCTGTTTTTCAAACTGATTTCCAAAAAAGTTGCTTTGCTTATTTTTCAGATCATAACTCCACCTACTAGATTGGAAGACCAAAATAATGTTTTAAGATTGTCTGTCTCATATTCCACCCGTTGGTTTTTCCAAGTCCACTCTTGAAGACAATCTCCAGTAGACATACTAAAAACATCCAAAATGTGAGGACAAAAAAATCCTAAATCCTAAATCATAATCAAGCACAGACCTAACCTGCCCTAAGCAAAATAATAATAATTATATATGCACATTTCTGGATGTTGGCATATGGAGGTAACAGACAGACTGTTACTGATGGTGAATGCAGGGTAGCTTAGCAGTGAACAATTAAACAAGAGTTCAACAAGGGCATGAGGCATGCCCACTCCTATGCTTGCAAGATTCAAGTCAGCTCCTTTTTTTTGGGGGGGGGGTGGGGGTGGTTCCTGGTGGCCATCTTTCATCTCTTCTCCCAAGGAGGCTAGGGTACAAGGGTACAGGCTATAGCTGAAACGGAACTGGCATTTTCCTCATGTTAGCATTTAATAATCTGTTTCTTAAAAAGACTTAAAAGTCATAGTTTGCTCTACTATAATCTCAAGTTGTCTTTCAGTCTTCTACGTGCTTCATCTTTGCTTTCAGCTTCCATCTTGAAAGGATCATCTAGGAGTTCATTTATTTCACATTGGCACAAAAAAGATGTTCCTCTTCTATCTTCATCGTCAGAAAATCATAAATTCTTCATTCTCTTCCTCATCTTCAAACCTTCTCCAAAAATTCATGAGATATCTAACACACTTACTGAACTGAACCCTACTGCAAATTCCACCACATAGCAGATTTCAGACAGTGTATGCAACAAAATATGAAAAAAAATGGAATGATTCAATACAGGAGCATTTTATTCAAAAGACTTTACGTGGTATGCCATTAACACTTGATACTGCAGACAAACACCACTGATGCAATTTCTAATTAGATTAAAACATTGCAATGAGCCATTTGTCTATTTAAAGCACACTAACATGCCACGTTTGCAGACCCTCTTCTCCCATTTTATTACATTACTAATAACAATCAGCTTTAATGAAAAAAGAACAGTTGAAAATTTGTCCTACAGGGAACAAAATTTGACGAGGAAAGCAAATACTCACCTTTATTTGGACACACTCTATGTTACACAGAGAACACGTATGAGGAAAGATTCTCGGAGATGCAGCCGAGTAATCATTCATCATGGTGGGTGTTGGCAGCCTCTTTGTGCTGTTGCTTGAAGAGAATGACATGGGCCAAGGCCCTTTGGGAGTCCCATAGCCAGACTTCGAGCCACTGCTGCCTTCAGTGAAGTTCATCAAGTTGGACCTGCCGCTGTGGGCCGGAGACAGTACCGCCGATCTGCTGGAGGCAGGCATGGATTTTGGACCTTGGTCTCTAGAAGCAGCTGCCTTGATATTCTTCACATCAGATGAATGCTTCCTCTGGTCCATCGCTGGTTTCTTCTGACCCACTATGGTGTTCGGCTGAGACCGCTTGGAGTCTACCATGGGAAAGGAGGCGCTGTTTACCGAAGACTCCACGACATATGCAGGAGACTCTTTACGATGCTGATCCAGCTGGAAACTGTCTGGGTTCTCGTCAGAATAACCAAATTTGCTTGAATGTCCATAATCAATTACTTTGCTTTGCCGCGACTCTGTGCTGATATGTTCAGCTGAGCTTGCTCGAGCACGGTCCACATCAGTCAAATTCCTTTTGGCCTTCTGGAGTCTGATGTCACGTAAAATAAAAGGGAGATTGTCTGGGGTGAGTTGTTCATCTGGGTAGTGGCTGAGGTGCTCCAAATCTTCATTTGAAAGTCCAAAGCTGGCCAAGATGCTGCTGGCGCTCTCTGAGGTATAGCGGGTTGGCCCTACAGAAGGCTGGCTCTCCAAGCTTCCTCTGCCCCCTCCTGTGGTGGTGCCTCCAAACCCAGGTGGTTGAAACATTTGGGTGGGGGGTGATGGCTGAGCCACCACTTGTGGGGAGAAGAGCTTGCTGGGGGCCTGGTAGATGGACCAGTCCACAGTGGACTGCTCATCCAATCTGCCAGGGACCCTCTGTGAAGAAAAGCCAGTGCCTTGGGTAAGGACCTCTTCCCTTGTCTCTTTCCTTATCCGGGGGTCTACAATCTTTTGCTGCTGCATCATCTGGCTAAACAGGCGAACCTCCTCCCGGGCTCCTCGAATGTGCATGTCTATGGCAGACTTCATGTCTTGAGACAGAGGAGTTGAGTGCGGAGTCATCTGGAATCCCAACTGCTGGGACATCAGTGATGATATAATGCTGCTGGGACCCATGCGTGCACCCCCAATGTCCACGGCCGACTGTGAGCTGATGCCGTACTGGCCAGACACGATGGGCCTCTGGCCAGTGAAGGGTGCCCCCCGGGGATTGTACAAGGGGTGGGACATGGTGACCTTGAGGAGGTTCAACAAGGACAATGCAGGCACAGCGTGGTTACCGGTGGCAAGCGCATTCAGCTGTTGCAGGGCCAACTGGGCCTTAATTTGGGCCAACTGCAAAGATGCGGGGCCAAAAAGTAGCGGATGGCCGAAGTTCAAGGAATTCACAACAGGCACACAACTTTCCAAGAACAATGTAAAGCTGAAAGTTAAAAAACAGACAGGATTATTGACTCATCGCATCTTCTACCTCCCCCTAGTCACCAAAGGCAAGTAAATATGATTCTGTCACACACACTTGCAGTTTACCCCAAAAGCCACATAATTACCATAATTGTATGTTTTCATTAGGGGAGCAACAAGCAGAATAAAACATTCTACAACATTTAGTCAATGTGAGATAGGGAGGATACAGAGGTACAGATTCATGCATCTTCAGTAAAATCTGCAGATTCAGAAACATTAGTAAGCATGATGGGTTAAAATTCCATCTTAAATTTTTTTAATTTGGAAAAAAATGTAACAAAAATAGGAAAAAAAATGAATAATTCAGTCAAATACACAGGTATCACTGATAAAATTGCACTTTTGAGAATGTATACCAATCCCAAAATATGGGGAGATATTTGGGGTATATAAAAGAAAGGAACAAGTGTAATGGAAATCAAACAAATCATTTAAATAAGCATAGTTACTGTATCAGCGGTGGTAGCAATATCAAACTGACCACCAGGTGATGCCAACTTGCACTGGCTTTTTTGAATGTGTGACATGTTGTGGTGCTTTTCCACTGATATCCAAATAAACTCTAGAAGCAAACACCACTGCACCAGGTACCACACTTTTGGTACAGCACCTCTGGTACCTCCCCTTCTCAAATGACTTCCGGTTCAGTCCGGCTTTTTTTGGTACTTCACTACTTCGGGGTGGGACTTGCAAATGTTTCAATGTCGACTGGTTATGCAAATAGCCAGCCTCTAAAACATAATACAGCTACAGTCTTGGAAAAAAATTCAGCAGACAATGATAAAATGAGTAAAAAATAAAATAAAATAAAGTAATGTATGCCTGGACAAATGAAGTGACCCAAGCTTTATTGCTATACCACGATATGTGCGCAATATCAGGGAAAAAAAATATTGCAATGTGATTTTGTTGGGATATTTATAAACCAAAAGGAGTTCAAGTTACATTTCTCATTTACCCATCTATGAGGGATTTAAATTGCGTGGATGAAAATGATTGGAAATGGTTTTGGCTCATGCAAAAGCAGTGGCAGTAAACTAATTTTTTAAAACAACCTTGAAAAGGAACAATCATTAAAATTGTAATGCTTGTTAAATTTTGTTTCCTATGACAAAGAAAAAAATGGTTTAGTGAAAGTTAAACCCTCCGTGCTAATGTCCATACAGTACAAAGATATGAAAAAGCTTGATCTCAAGTGATTTTGAGGTCCTTGCGATGTGAAAA
The DNA here is from genome assembly GCA_026779585.1 of Mormyrus proboscirostris. Lineage (NCBI taxonomy): Eukaryota > Metazoa > Chordata > Actinopteri > Osteoglossiformes > Mormyridae > Mormyrus > Mormyrus proboscirostris. The sequence continues at coordinate 23,055,375 of JAODKF010000018.1, read as the reverse complement.
TTGAAAGTGAATAACATGCGATGCTGGTATTAATATAACCCATCACCCGGCCCTACTACGAAATTACGAAACACCTCCCCTTGCACTGCGATGTCATTCAGCAGTTGAAAATCAACACCTTGAAGTAGCAAAACAATGATACCTGGTGCAGTGGAAAAATGCTCTGAGTTCCAAAATCATTGATATTTCAGGAAAAAATAAAACAAGCTTCAGAATGAAAATTACTATTTTGAAATTGTACTTTTGGGGAGAAACCGTCTGAACACTGTAATGGAAATGTCTGCCAGAAGGTCATTAAGTCAAAACAGATCACCATCCACTTTTTCACTTTCAAATAAAACACTATACACATGGAATGTAAAGATTCATCATCAACATCTCCAGCACAGCAGGAATTGACTCCATGCTTCAGCACTTATTTCTATACTGTGACTCATTCCTATAGATATCAGAATCTTAGAGCTACAGGGAACACCCGTGTTATTTTTAGCCAAGTGCAGTTTTATTGTGTTCATATCTGCCGGGATTAGCTGTACAAATGAGATTAACATCTTAAAAGCTGGTTACTATGAAGTGTCACGTTCAGTAATTTGAGAATCAACTCAGGCACAAAAATATTTATGCCAGTGGTGCCTAATTGCTACTAAATATAACTACTGCAATGTTTCATGCAAAGTCAGAGAATATAGACTTTTAAAACTTACAAACTAATTTCAATCAAAACTAATTTAAAAAGTTTCCAGTGTAAATTAATAATGGACTAATTTTATACAATACTTTCTTCTTTGAAAAGGCTGACAATTACAAGACCCACATGCCATCATGAAAAATAACCACCTCAAATGAAGACAGCTATTAGGATTTCCTTAAATTTTTAAAAGAAAATGGCAAAGAATGAAACTCTATTGTTGAACAAAATCCTCATAAACCTGAGACAGAGGACTCCAGTGGAATTGGGTTAACCTCGCTGTAAAATTAGCAGAATTAAAATCAACGTTGTGAGAAACTTTTAGAATTGATTTAACTCTGCCAATTTTACCCTGTTAGTTTACAAAAGATAGTTTGAAAGTTGTATTTAATTATAAAAACTAATCAAAGCCAGGAAGTGGGTCTTTTGTCGCTGAGAAATGCACACACAAAAAGTGGAAAACACATAAGGACATATTATGAGTAATGACAACCATTCCAGAAGATGGCAGAAAGCCCTATAAAATAAATCCAAGTTTTCAAATTTGTTTCACATCAGATAGATGAAGGTTTTCAATAACAAGAGTAGAATTGCCCCGAGACTACATTTAAAACTGCATACTCTAATCTCTCATCACACCCAGCATTTAAATCCGTCACTAACAGTTTGCCTAGTTTTTATCACATTATAAAACCGTAAACTGATATAGAGAATTTCTAAAGTAATGCCTGTAGTCATACATGGATTTCTCTTAGGGGTAACCCTTCCCATCGCACACTCCAGCAAGCTGAAGCAGTCCCATGCCCACCTCGCCTGCTATGGTTTTTGGGAAACACATACTAGTGCTTATTGTCAAATGTAATCTGATGTCACAAAGTTAATTGGAACATTTTATTCACACATATGAAAAACCTTGCCCTGGCGTTTGGCTGTCTGGGCATGAAGAGAGCTGAGGGTTGCCCAGCGAAAGCATTTAACACATTTTTAGATACAGTGGAACCTCAGTATACATCCGCTTTGGAATAAGTCCAACTTGGTACACGTCCTGTTTGGATGTGAAAAATTTTGCTTGGTATACGACGTTTGTTTGGAATATGACTCGTGTGCTAGAACTTGAATGGTCAAAGTAAGTCACGACACCCCACGCTACCCTTGTTTACCTCTCTCGAGACAAAGCCACGACTGCCCACAAGCATCAGTAAGCCAGTTGCTACCATTCAGTGAACAACCTGCGCTATAACTCTGAATTTTCATGTGATTTTTGTGTTTTTCCACATTTTTTTCAGCAAGGTAAAGTGAGGTTAAACCTTCAATTATTTCATGTAGTTGCTTGTATATTTATGTATTTTGGTATTAAGCAGTGTTTAAATTATTTTACACAAACCCATCAATGTAAAATATGCCAATAACAACAGGATTTTTCTTCATGGGAACGGATGAATTTTCCCTTTATTCCTTATGGGAAAAATTTGTTTGGTATATATCATTTGGTATAAGTCCAAGGATCTGGAAGGGATTAAGGACGTATACTGAGGTACCACTGTATAGTACTGACACTTTATTTAACATGATAAGAAGTGATGGGTAGTTATGAAATCAAAGTGGCTGTATATAGCTCAGCGAGTTTAGGATCTGCTCCCACTGTTTGGAAGTTTGTAGGTTCAAGTCCTGTGGCTGGCAGAGTAATCAGATCATACGTGGAGCCTTGAGCAAGAGCCCTAACCCAACTGCTGCTGGCTGATTGTGATCCCCAAGTCCCCTCACCTGTCTGTTGTTGAGGACAAAATAAGTGAGATGAGATAACTAATTTATTCAAACGCAACTTCAACTAACCGATGATGCTGTAAGGGGACAGGTTGTGATTGTGGTTACCGACCGACAATCCTTGCCTACAAATATCACATCGAAGCGTTTACGAATATACGGCTATGATTTGGTATTTAAATGCGCGAGAGTCTAGTCCGCAGAGTTAACGAGGTTATCGGTTATATGAAGACGTAAAAATAAACTGTCCATATTAATTAAAGCGTCCATGAGCTCGGGCACTGGCTCCGGTTCCTCGGGTTTCTCCTCGATCCGTAGCGTGCTTGCGCGTCCACGGAACACCAGCGCTCATCATTAATTAGGTGACGTGAAAACTAGTTAGAAAATACTTCATTTATTACGCGCTTAGCCGGTGTATTACTCATATTTACGTGCGAAAACCGAACCGGTCGCAGTTTTATGTAGTTCACTCTTCGCCGAATTCGCTGTAGATTTCATATAAAATGGATACCTTATCAACAGGCCCAAAGCTGAACGATAACACCAAAGCCGTCTATCTTGCAATAATGGGAGACAGAGAACGGATGGGATACAAAAAGATATTTCCACGATTTGCCGGATGGACGCAGCAAGTGCAGAGCCTAGGAACCGGGACCAGGGAACTGTCCTGGGCCTACTTTCAGTAGCCCAGCCATATTAAATCTTACGTAGCACTGTCAATCTCGCAACCCTTGGAGGCAGCACGCAACAAACAACACACACTATCACCGCACTACTTACTGAATTCATTTTTATCATACCTTTAAGCCTTGACAGTTTTTTGGGTCAACATCTTTCCGTGAGTTATACGTAGTCGGCCTCTTTTCGAATGACCCGTTTTGCGGAAACGATAGTGCTTCTCTGCAGGCGCGCTCTCGCTTTTCGCAGACCAATCGATCTCCGAGCTAATCGATGCGAGCAATGCCTATGTACGCATGCGCCTCTCTTAAACGAAACTAGTGTAGTGTCATAATGAAACTATACCGTTGTTCGGCATTGCCACGTAATTTCTCCCGGCAGGATTCATTTTCTTTTTCTTTCCTCTTCTCCATCTCTTCTCCAGAAAATTTAGACTGGCTATGCAAAATCCATCAGAAAAAACTTTAAACAAATTGTTCGCCAAACACAGACAAAAGATATGCAGGTAACGACCGCAGCAAACACAGGTAATCAAATCTAATAAAATGGCGCGGCCATCCCGGCATGCACCACGGCGTGACTCATTTTTTTGTTAAACTTTTTTTTTTTTTAAAATAGGCTAATGTGCAAAACATGTTCGGCAGCATCGTCATTTCATCAGATAAAGGGCAGCACATCAAACCTGCTGAATGGAACAACAGCACTCAGTGCCATAGAAATACATTTCGCAGCTCTATACAAGGTCCAAAAAACGTATCCTGATTAAAAGAATATATACACATTTTTTTACTCAGTTACCTGATTGGGAAAGTGTTTTTGTACTCCTTTTAAAAGTTTTTAGGATTTGGGGTATAATTTGAATTTATTAAAAAACCAAAGTCGGACGATGATTTCAGGTTTCTGTTCTAATGTATATATATATATTTTTGAAAAGCATAAAATATTTGTCAATGTTAAGCCAGAATAAATAGGTTACATTACATGAGAAAAATATATGGTCTGTAGTTTTAATACAATTTTGACAAAATGAGCACATTATCATCAACATTAAGACACATCTTGAGAAATGCTTTCGAAGGATGGATGTCATTCATAATTTTAAAGTGTGTTTCTTATGATTTGGGGGTATAGTGAATTTTAGGTACATTATTCTATAAGTCTATTGATTGAATGTTAACCAAAATTGTGTAATATGTCATTTCTGCTTTGTCCTCCAGGGAATAACTTTTCCGTGCAGCAGTATCTTATAAAGTAATTATTGCATGATGTCCATAACCAAGATTCAGGATTCTTTAATTGGCACATACATAGTTATACAAAGTACAACACATAGTGAAATGCATCCTGAACCGCTCTTTTGTAGAGTGTGCAAGTTAAAAATCCTTGTACAGTCTACAAAAAAGCAGTTCAGGATGCATTTCACCAGCCTTATATTATTGTGGATTGATCTTTATTTTAAAAAGCTGGACTGTGTTTCTGCAATGAAATTTGAAATCCCTGTTTGAGGATGAGTGGTGAAAATGTAAATTGGTAGTTTGTATTCTGAAGTTCAAAGACTAGGCCTTCTGTTTTCTGTATATCTTTATTAGGTTTTGGGATTTAGATGATAACCCCTTGTCTCAATATGGTAATATACAGGTCTCAAACATTTCTTAAAAAAAATAAAAAAAAAAACTTTGTATACCGTTTTCTTATATCTTCCCAGAAGTATCTATAAAAGTCTGCTGGGAGACCATTCAGCCCAGGGGTCTTATTAAGATAAAACCAATTACTGCATCAGGTTCTGCAATTGTTAAGTGATAGTCACATGTTTGATTGAAGTTATCTACTTTACAGATAGGGTGATGTTTGGAGGTTCACTATAGTATTGCATAGTCCACTACATACATCTCTGAAATACCTTCCAGTCAACTGCATGATGAAAAATTGAGGATGATTACTCCTAGACAGCAGACAGAATCCAGGGTGAAATCCATCTTCATCCCCCAATGTGGAGCAATCTTTAAGATGATACTTATGGTTATCTGTCCTGTTTTCTTCTTTGTCTTCTTTTAAACCAGTTAATCTTAAGTTCCATCTTCTTTTGCAGTGCTCCAGTTCTGCATCTTTTTTCCCCAGCTCTGTGTCATACTGAGTTTTCATCTATTGCTTCTTTACACCCTGTGATATCAACCGAGTTAAATCACTTACTGACTTCTGAATCATTTTAGTAGATGTTATATCCGACAGAGAGAAGCTCTTGCGAGTAATTGGTCCAGACTATTCTATTTTCAGAGACTTGCTTCTTGGAGCTGCTTATACCACATCTGTTCTCTCCACCATCTTGCTGTGGCAACTTACTTTTACAGTCTCTGTAATAATATTATTGCTGGAATATATGCCATGTTACGGTGCATTCTTATCCTTTTAAGTTCCAAAATCATTGATACTTAAGGAAAAAAACAAAGTAAACTTTAGAGAGAAATGGCAGTTTTGGGGATGAGAATGTCTGAATGCTGCATTGGAAATGTCTGCCACACAAAACAGTCGAAGCAGATCATCTTCCACGCTTTCACTTTCAAATAAAACACTATGCAGATGGAATGTAAGGAAACATCACCAACATCTCTAGCATAGCAGAAATTGACTTCATGCTTTAGCTTGCCACACACATTTATACTTTTTCTTAATCGAAACTAGTGTCGTAACGAAACTAGTAATATTATTGTTTCCCAATGCAGCCATTTAAACTGTTGAACTGTTTTTTTGCTTTTATGTGTTAATTTTGGTTACACTATAGCTTTGACCTGATTTACTTGTTTTTCAGTAAATAGTATGTTTTGTATAAAGAACTATTAACCCTGCAGTGGCACTGTTTCTCTATTTAGAAAGGGCGGCAAGCGCATATATTGAAATTTCAATTCATTCATTTTATGTGGTTTCTTTCTGTATATGACGACTGTTGGTTATTTACAGCATGTGCCTTGTGCCTTTTCCATCAAATGCAGTGTTTCTTGTACCTGTAATTACTGATTCCCTGGATTGCCAAGGTATCTACTGTAAGACTGGCAGATTTCAAGACAGGGTAAGATTTGTAAGACAGGGTAGCAGTGTTGCTTCACACCTCTACACCTTGCTCTGTGTATTTGTGTGGAGTGCAGTATGTTCTCCCAATGTTATATGGATTTCCTTTAAGTACTGCAATTTCCTCCTACAGTGTAAATACATACAGTTAGGTGGACTGCTATTTCTAAATTGCCCATAAAGTATGGCCTTCAATGGACACCCCTGCCTTTTTCTTGCATAGGCTTCAGGCCCAGATTAGGATGTTGGAGGATTGTAGGATGCACGAGTTCTCCCCTTTTAAATTAAACTTGCATGCATGTTTTTCTTTTAATTTTAGATTTAAATTGCACAATAGCTTTCCAGAGTAAAACACAGACATGAATTTGGAACCATTTTAGGAGCATAACTGCGGGCAATTTTGTTGTGAGGTTGTGCATTTGAATTCCTGCTTTCCATACTGGCTGTGACTTAAGGTTCAGCAAGACTGAATGTAAATCAAGATGGGAGCAAATGTGCTGAAGCTCACAGTCACTGGCAGCTCCTGTCATTCAATCCATGTCACATGTTTGTTTATGGGTGCAGTCAGTCAAAAGGTCAAACTTAATAAGGGAATCAGACTGGTTCTGTGCGCTTTTCTCCATCACTAAACCATGATCCACAGGCCTGTTTTTGCCACACAGGCCATCCTTTATGATTCATCTGTCTCAATCTAAGTCAGACGAGTTCAAAATTCACTTTATTAACCTCAGTGGGTTAATTGGTCTCCCCATCTTTGTACAAATAATCATGGATGTATTTATTGTTACTGACTCAGCAAAGACTTCTACAGAGGTATATTTCAGTTATTGAGAAGCATTGTTTATTTAACAGAAGATAAAAAAAAAATTGTATATAACGTTAATTTAATGTAAGCAGTTCACAGAAAGACTGCTCAGTTTGTCATACTCTGGAGTGTATTTCTGAAGAATTCCTTTGGTCACGTGACAGAATGAGGGCCTGGAGGTTATATGGAAGGCCTGTGACCTCAGTGCTGTTAACATTTACTTTAGTGAATGAGTCAGCAGAGGCCACTGACCTTTACAGAAATTAACTTTTGTTTCTCAGTTTAGAACAAACGCACCGTATGCCGTTCTGTCCATATATGTAATGTCTACACATCCATACATTGCCAGCCGCTATATGCAATAAACCGCGGAATGCATTTATTTGTTTTGCAAAGTCTTTCATTGCATCTATGAGTCCCTTCCGTTCTCTGTGAAGCCCTGCTCCAGTAGAGAATCATGCGGAGTCTGGGGACACCCTGCCAATAAGGCATCAGGGGACAAGCCAACAGTTATTTTGAATAATTACTTTTTGACGGCTTTTATTTGTCCACTTCCCATTAGCTTCTAATGACGGTACTGTCACCGTTTGTTTGTGTTCACATCCGCATGATCAGCCCCTTTTCCGCTAGACTCTTTTGAGCACAGACTAAAGTATCGTTTGACTCATTACTAGGTGTCAGTTATTATGCTTCTTAGAGCACATTTGCACATCTGCCACTCGACGTGTCCTCAGCTCCTGGTGGCATTATGCCTCAGCTCCAAAGTCTCCCTGGAGGCCACTTTGCACAGGGTGTCATTTCTGCACCATTTATTGAATTAGGTTAAGTTCCAGCATAAGGTTATTAATGATTTGTGACCAGTTTGCCAAAGTTTCTCGTCCCGCACTAAACCGTAGCCACTTCATGTGTTTCTACAACCAGGAAATAAAGAGTTCTGAGTTCTCACTTAAATACTGAAGCAGAACATCACATTAGAGTGCTTCCATCTGACGTTTATCATGTTACATGAATGCAGATCTGAGATATGTGTTCAGGTTTAGTGGAATCCTGACCTTGACCAGGATAGAACAGAAGTCAGTATTCAATGTCAGTGAATTTCAGGGTTTCCCATCTTGAACCATTTGCTTCCGGGATCAAAACAATATTACATTTGTGTTTTGTAAACCATGAAGCAAGCAAAACACATGCAAGCTTGTTGGCTAAAACAGGACCTGAACATCCTGCTGGTCTTTCCCATAATACTAATGAGCACCAAGCACAGTTTCTTTTGGAATTATTTCTTTTTTTGATTGTTTCACCATTTTCATTATTTGCTTCCTTGATTAATTGATCCTGAATTGTATGAATTGTCATGGTGACGGTACATTTGTATCCTAAATAGTAACACAGTTGCGTCATTGGCGTTTTTTGCTGTTAGGGAGAATGCTGGACCTTTCTTCCGATTTTAGCAGCATGTTTTATTATATTACTCAAGGTAGGGATTTTTCCTTATAGAAAAATTGAAAATTGTTAAAGTATAAAGCCTTATCAGTTAAATGTATTCATTAATTATAGGTGATATAGATACTGTATTATTAGCTCTTTATTCATATACCTGTATCTATAGCTGTTGAAAAAATTAAGAGACCTTGATATATATTTTTTTTAAAATCCGTATTTGTAAATCCTGGTTTAATCCTGGTTCTGCTAGCAGAAGGCTACACTGCAAGGCAGGCTGCTTCCAGGCGCGACGTTTCTAAGACAGCAGTATGCAACAGCAAGGTGAAGCAGGAGACACTGGCAATGACCAAAGACCAGCCACATAGAGGGCAGAAGCAACTTTCTAATGCCTCATGAATCGGAGGATGACCTCAGGTGACCTCCAGAGAGAATGGGAAGAAGAGCCAGGCTGCAGTTTGCAGAAAAATGTATATTTTACACAGATGCAGTCCCATAAACTGAAAAGCAAATAAAACTATTTTGCTGTGGTCTCTAAATTTTTTCCTGAGCTGTATTTATATATAAAAGGCCATCCGACAAACTCAGATACACCCTCCACACCCCTATCGGCCCAACCTGCCGCTAATTAGCATCCGCTAATTTAAATTCAATTCAGCTCGACGCTGCACGTGTATTGTATATTATTATTATACTAGTGTATATTATTCTTTCTCATTTTCTTTTCTTTTTTTAATCTTTTATACCACATAGCATCGGTGGGAAGCACACAGTTTTGTTGTACATGTACAGTGACAAAGATATTCTGTTTTTTGTTTGTATTTTCGTTTGTGCTTATAATTCTTTGTATTCATCTAAAAGTGAATCACAGAGTTGTTTGTATCTATATGTAATTTCAATAAAGCTAACACAGTTATATGTTCATTTTTCCATGTAATTTAGGTTTTTTAATTATTACTCAATGCTATAGTACATACTGTAGTTATTAAGGACATAGGACAATGGTTTTGTTTGTCTTGTCTTGTTGGCCTCGTTCCACCTTTTATGACCTCACCATGTCATCCGCTAATTAAATCACAACCCACAAACCCTCTGTCCTTCACTGACACTTGCTATTTAAAACTGTCGCAACATGGCGGATTTGCTGCGGGTCGACATATTTTGTCAATGACAGATATATTTCCACACATGCCACCGGAGTTCTGTTTCATAAAGGCTCCTTCAGGTCTCAGAGGCAGAATTGTGGGGCCATTACTCAAAAAGTGGACTAAATAAGTTAATCTGTAAACCTACAATACTAAATAGTCAGTCTGTATCACATAACATATTAACTTCCTTTTTTAATCTCTGCTTTATTTCCATTCTTGCACAAGCTCCTAGTTCATTGTTTTTAAACTGTAATTGATTACTTGATCATCATGGATGTTTTATGTTTTATTACAATGTTAAGTACCATCCGCTCTACGCTGCCCATTCTCATTCAATGTTTGTATGTAGGTATGTTGTGCATTATTGAATATTTTTATTTTTTCTTTACTATTTTGATCTTTGGTGTATATCTATCTTTAAAATACTTATATTTTGTGCCATTGTTTCCTATTTTACATTTTGTCATTCTGCATCCTCTGGAGGAGCCGACAAAGTACTGCAAGAATTCAGTTCCGCAAATGCTGCACGTATGACACAAATTTGCTCGAATCTTGAATCACTGCAGACTGGTAAATAATCTAAGCTGCTGTCTGGCTCCCCATCTCCAGCAGGTGCTTCTGACACTGGTGAGTTTCCAGCTCCAACATAGTGAGAGACAATAAACATCATGTAAGATAAGGCAAGCAACCAAAAACAGAGCCCCCAGTGAGAGACAGGCGTGACACTTGCAGAGACGCTGCCTTCATCCTGCTCTATGTTTACCCTCTTTCCCTGTCTTATTGCTGTCAGATGACATTCCATTTCCAAGGCTTAGGTTACGCCATGTGTTAAGGTCTGTGAGGCTTTGCATGGGGAAGGACGAGCAGTTAGGATCTTCTAATTGCATAATAAAAAATAGGAGGCCAAGGTCTGAGGGAATTCCTGTCACTCTGTGCTGGCGTTCCAAGGTCCTGTGTAATCTTCCAACCCTGTCAGCGTCCGTCACGAGGAGAGAGGGATCATATCTGAGAGGGCATCATATCCTTGGAGCTTCTCACGTTTTACTGCAGTTGCTGTAACCTCTGCCAGAGACATAATTGCTGAGTACTGGGAACAGACTGAGCCAGCTGCATGTTAAGTTTATAAGACGTTACTGCTGACTGATGGTTGAATTGTGTGTGTCTTCATTATAAAAAAAAAGTGAATGTCTTTATCCACTGTCCAGACGTGGAATCATGAAACTTTATCAAGTTATCTCTTCAGCTACTCTATGAGACAGAGACAGGTAAACACAAGTTTGGGGGGTGGTGGCAAATGCTGTCACAGCACTGGTGAAGCCAATGCTTAGCATCTAAAAAGCTTTGGGCGGGGGGTGTTGTCAAGGGTCTTGCTCAAAGTCCCAGCAGCATGTGACTGTGCAGCTGAGGCCAGGCTCAAAC
>JAODKF010000018.1:22958399-22969624 GCA_026779585.1 Mormyrus proboscirostris | reverse complement strand
TTTAAAGTTGAACCATTGTTATATTTTTTCAGTGTTGACTTGTCTAAAATTTCAGTTGCATTAATAAAAACTATTGATTTGAATGTAATCAGATTATTCAGTACATCAAACTTAAAGCAAATGGGTTAATTAAACTTAACTTGCTTTGAAAAAACTTAATTCATTTTTGTGTTACCAATTGAAGCAGTTTTGGTCTAACAATTTTTTTTTCAGTGCTTTTTTTTTTAAGTTGGTCCAACAACTTTTTTTTTCAGCACAATTTTTTTAGGTTGGTCCAACAACTCTCTTCAGTGCAATTTTTTTACGTTGGTCCAACAATTCTCTTTTTTCAGTGCAGTCTAAACTGATTTGGTGACTGCACAAGTTTTGATAATTTTAACATTTACACAACTAGGAAACATTGTGGAACCTTTTCTTTTATTTTCATCCCAAACAGGTAGGTGTTTACATGAAAAGGCTTACTTATCTAGTCTTTTATTCTGTAAAATTCAAGCAATTCATTATGATCCACAATGATTCATGGGTTAGCTGTGGTTTTTCATGTTTTGATAAATTACTTTTCATACAGCATGGTGGTGCAGTGGCTAGCACTGTTGCCTCACACCTCTGGGACCCGGGTTCAAGTCTCCGCCTGGGTTACATGTGTGTGGAGTTTGCATGTTCTCCCCGTGTCGTCGTGGGGTTTCCTCTGGGTACTCCGGTTTCCCCCCACAGTCCAAAGACATGCTGAGGCTAATTGGGGTTGGTAAAATTGCCCCTAGGAGTGCGTGACTGGTGTGTGAGCGTGCCCTGTGATGGGCTGGCTCCCTGTCCAGGGTTGTTCCCTGCCTCGTGCCCGTTGCTTCCGGGATAGGTTCCGGACCCCCCGCAACCCAATAGGATTCAGCGGGTTGGACAATGGATGGATGGATGGACTTTTCATACAGACTCCACCTTGATACCTCCCAGTAATATATCACCTTTCCTGTTCTCTAGCTCTAGAGAAACTGATGTTCTCTCACAGCAACAGGAACCTTGCTTTTGAAGTTATTCATATCAAAAGTATTGTGCAATTATTTTATGTTTCCAGCTTTACATTTGGTGAATGGTACACTTTGAATTACAACTGGTAAGATTTTTATAATGTACAGCATGTTAAGCTATTTATTAGTAATATTTTTGAAAAATGTATTACCACGTACATAATAATTAGTAATGTGATTATGTCATTATTTTATTATCTTTGTTGGTGCTGTGCTTTTAAAGCAGCCTTTTTTCAACAGTGCTGGCTGCGTTTAATGATTTTCTTAAATTTCTTTTGTTCATCTGATGGTCAAAGCATTAATGAGATTGCAAAATTTGTTGGGACTGTGAACTACTGAGTACTGACACACTCCCACCATTGAATATAATATCTTATTACATATAATTAATAAGATAATTAGTTACTAATGCATAATACCAAAGCTCAGTATCTCAGCTGAGCACTCTATTGCTTTTGAAAATGGTAATGTAGGCAAAAATATCCATGAAAGGGTATAGAATTGTGTTGTGGTGCAGAAAACATACACATGCAATAGCTGGTGTATGACCCTAATACCCAGAGAAGCTACATTCATTAAACAATAATCCTGGATCACGAGGTAATTTGCAGAGCCATGACTGCGAGAGATGGCTTCCAGTGTTTTCAAGCAAGTTTCACCCATGAATGACAGTGGTGAATGGCTACAGCGCCATTAAAACTACATAAACTGGGTGTTTTGGTTTCCTCTCACTGCCCAGAGACAGGTGAATTTGTGTTGCTCTTATTCTGAGTGCCTTCTGGTATCTTGTAGTTCCTGGTATAGACTCCAGACTGAAATGCTGTACTGGGTAATTATTTATTTGTTAATTAGTCATTGTGAACTGGATGGATTTTTTATACATTATATGAAAATACAAAAATAAACCGTCTGTATCTTTTTACACAGACACCAGCATTGGGAGCAAACAGCAGTCAAAGACGGAAAGACAAACCATGTGCACATCTTTAGCAAATATGTCCTCAGGAAATGAAACTACTGGCCCTTCTGATCCACTCTCATGTTATCGCACAAGATTTTTTTTGTTGGTTACTATTGCAGTTTTGCTAGTGGACACTGTAGCAAGTTTTCTGTCTAATATTGCTATTGTGATGCTCTTGTTGTGTGGAAAAGTGGGAACTTTGATATCTGATATCTTTTCCCTTGGCCTTGCTTCCACTGAAGTTGTTGTTTCTTCACTCCAATTCTGCTTGATTCTTGTTCTTCTCCTGAAAAATATGTCACACTTATTTAACCCAATTCTTTCCATCTTTGGATTCATCCTCATTGTCCGGCCCTTGTTTCAGTGCTGTATCTGTGTGGAGCGCTACCTGGCTGTGGTTCACCCAGTCACCTACCTGAAATACAAGTCCCTGAGATACAGATTAGCATGTTTGGGTTTTATCTGGTCACTTTCACTTGGGACAAGTGTAATCAAAGTTTATGTTCAACCTTTTTTAACTTCAGTGGTATTATTTATCATGTGTGTTGCTGTAAACTTTTGCTGTAGCATCTCCATACTCAGAACCTTGAAGAAGCCACATCCTGGAGATGGAAGGAGGGATAGAATGAATCTTATGAAGAGGAGAGCTTTCTGGACTGTCTTGGTCATCTTGGTGATGACTGTGGTCAACTACCTTCCTATAATAATCGTAGCAACCTTGCCATTCTTTCTTTGCATAAGAAACTATTGTATTATATATGTAACTTCTGTAATTGTGCTAGTTCATGGCAATTTGGTCCATCCCCTGCTTTATTTCTCCAGACTGTGCAAACCGCCAGCTGCCAAACAGTTCTGAGTCACTAGCCAAGAAAAATAATGTCACTCATTGGTTCTCAAATAGCATTATATTTTATTCCATTTATTTACGGTAAATTAAAATCCAGTATTAATTATTTAAAATCCCTCAAAGTTGTTGACAAAGTTGTACACTTATTGCTTAGTGCTGTTTGTTGTTTGCTTACATTTTAATGAAGACATTAGAACTATATATTTATTAAAATAATTTAAATACTGTATACTGAAATATTTACTGAGCTTTCCATTAGCTGTCCATGTGAATATTGTATTTATTCATGGAAAATTAAAATGTAGTCTAAAGTATTTAAAAAAATATTTTTTATTTGTTAGTTAATGTGAAATGGATGGATCTTTTATACATTCTGTGCTAGAATAAAAATAAAACGTATTGAAGAAACATCCAATTATTTGGAAAATGTTGATAAGTTTTGCATATTTAAGCATTACAGACAAGGTTTCAGTTATTAATAACTAGGGGGGGGGGTATTCCACAAAGCAGGATTAAGGAAAGTGTAACTTATTTATGTGGGAGGTGGGAGTTCCGTTCCACCAACGTGTCTTAAATGAATCCCCCCTGAGCTACTATGGTAACTTAGGCGAGTGAACAAGTCTCCGGACCAGGTTTTTTTTTTTCTTTTACCATGATGGCTCTATAAACTCTGTATAGGTCCCTCATGTTGATCGATTTCTTTTTATCTTATTTATTTATTTCATTTTTAGCACAGGTAAAATATTGCCCTGGCTGAGCTGGCCGAAGAGGAGGGACAGATTACTGTAGAAGGGGGAAGAAAAAGAAATAAAAGAAAAGGACAAAAATAAAGAAGGAGTAAGTGAGAAAGAACTATATGATTAAAGTAGAAAGCACATAATCTCTAATTGCTGCATCTGTAAAGGAGAGGGAAGGAAAAAAAATCCCACAAATTGCATTTCCTAATAAATAATCAGATATATGGATAAATACATACATCCCCGTACTGAATAAATCAATAGGCTAAAACATAATAAATCATGTTTGTTTATAAACAATCTACATATGCATGTATTATGTTAACAGCAATCTTGATATTTGTAAATAAAACTATATTTCCTGCGGCTGTCAAAGACGTCCACATGACATCCAAAAAAATTACGTTCAAATGTTGACTGTCATATCGACATACAAGTTGGGTCATGGATGGACATTCAAATTGTGGACCTAGTTTGGATGTTGTATATATGTCCAGAATTGGTCATGCACTGACGGACCCAATATAGACATGATCTGCACGTCTATCCGACGTCCAGTGTTTAGTGGGGGGAGACAGAGATTCAGGAAATCTGGGAGAATACAGCAAATACGGGACAGACAGATAGCAACGATGAAGAGACGTCAATGACAGGACTGGGGAAACATACTCGAACACGGAGTGAAATACATAGAACATAATGGAAATAATACAAAACAGCTGGTAACAATCGGGATTTCACACGAGGTTAATGAGGGACGTGGCACATAGGAGGATCAGACGAGCAGGGCATGACAGACAGTCTACTTTGAAAGTTATTAGTAAAAAGCAAAGACAACATATGGTTATTTGAGCAGAACATGTCACACAGATGTGATTAAAAGTATTTTATGGAAATCAACATAACATTATACGGTAAGAATGACATGTGATCTCAACCTATAGAAGGTCCCCAGTTGGCTATGGGGATTGAACCAGGAACTTTCGCTGTTGTTTATGCTGTGAGGCAACAGCATAAACAACTGCACCACCATGCCACTATATTAAACACTTGTTACATTTACATAACTTGTGCATTTAGTCTGTCAGTCATTCATTGCCAAGCCGACTCCCTGGCTTTACTTATGGCCACAGTATTGCATCTTTCATACAGCTCCATCAGCAGCGTTTGTTCTGCGGCGAAAAAAACCACTGCTCTCGTTATACAGAGATCCCCCACCTATCGTGAAGGATGTGTTTCAGAAAATCTGCGATATAGAAATACCATATAAAAAACATTTTTTTACAGTGTAAGCCTTAAAATACCCCTCCCACATGCTAAGGATATGAGTAACTTAATAATAATAATAAAATAATAATATGTAATGTTTATATCTATCCATCCATCCATCCATCCATTATGTATACTGCTTTCCGCTTCATCCATTTGGGTCACGGGGAAGCTGGAGCCAATCCCAGCATCTTCAGGCGAGAGGCAAGGTACACCCTGGGCAGGTTGCCAGTCCACCACAGGGCCAATAATGTTTATATATATATAAGTCTATGAACCTTTTGGAATTACATGGATTTCTGCACAAATTGGTGATTTGATCTTCCACTAAGATACAACAATAGATAAACACAGTCTGCTTAAATGAACACCACACAGATAATTATATGTTTTCATGTTTTTATTGAACACACCATGTAAACATTAACAGTGCAGGTTGAAAAAGTATGTGAAGCCCTAGGCTAATGACATGTCCAACAGCTAATTGGAGTCAGGAGTCAGCCAAGCTGGAGTCCAATCAATGAGATGAGATTGGAGGTGTTGGTTAAAGCTGCTCTGCCCTATTAAAAACACACACCAGTTTGAGTTTGCTTTTCTCAAGAAGCATTGCCTGATGTGAACGATGCCTCGCACAAAAGACTTACGATTAAGAATTGTTTGTTACATAAAGCTGGTTTTAAAAGTATCTCCAATCAGTCCATGGTAAGACAAATTGTCTATAAATGGAGAAAGTTCAGCACTGTCGTTACCCTCCCTAGGAGTGGCCATCCTGTAACATCCCTGTTGGTGAATCTAAACAAGTATAGAATTCATGGGAGGACACCACGGAGGAAGCCACTGCTGTCCAAACAAAAAAACATTGATGCACGTTTGCAAAAGAGCACCTGGATGTTCCAGCAATACTGGCTAAATATTCGGTGGACAGATGAAACCAAAGTTCAGTTGTTTGGAAAACCCACACAACACTATGTGTGGAGAAAAAGAGGCACAGCACACCAACATCAAAACCTCATCCCAACTGTAGAGAATGCTGGATAGGGCATCATAGTTTGGGGCTGCTTTGCTGCATCAGGGTCTAGGCAGATTACTATAAAAGAAGGAAAAATTAATTCCCAAGTTTATCGAGGACTTTTGCAGGAGAACTTAAGGCCATCTGTCCACCAACTGAAGCTCAACAGAAGATGGGTGATGCAACAGGAGAACAACCCAAAGCATAGAAGTAAATCAACAACAGAATGGCTTCAAGAGAAGAAAATACACCTTCTGGAGTGGCCCAGTCAGAGTCCTGACCTCAACCAGATTGAGATGCTGTGGCATGACCTCAAGAAAGCGATTCACGCCAGACATCCCAAGAATATTGCTGAACTTAAACAGTTCTGTAAAGAGGAATGGTCAAGAATTGTGAAGGTCTGATCAGCAACTACAGCAAATGTTTGGTTGAGGTTATTGCTGCCAAAGGAGGGTCAACTAGTTATTAACTCCAAGGATTCACATACTTTTTCTATCTGCACTATTAATGTTTACATGGTGTGTTCAGTAATAACATATAATTATTTGTGCGGTATTAGTTTAAGCAGACTGTGTTTGTCTATTGTTGTGACTTAGAGGAAGATGAGATCTCATTTTATGACCAATTTGTGCAGAAATCCATATAATTCCAAAGGGTTCACATACTTTTTCTTGCAAGTGTGTGTGTGTGTGTGTATATATACACACACACACGCTTGCAAGAATATGTAATGGAATATATAAAAATAAAAACATATATGGCTCATATATTCTTTTCATCCTTCTTGATGTAGCGTGCCATCGACTGATTCAAGCCATAATGACGTGCGACGTACGCGTAACACTTTCCTTCCTGAAGCATATCCAGGAGTTTTAATTTCTCCTGAATGGTCAAGGTCTTCCTCTGGCGCTTAGGCTCACTACTACCAGAAGGCTTAGAACATGCAGGGCGCTTGGGAGCCATCGTAGGGCTAAAAACAAAATGAAAACAATCGGATCACAAGCAAACTATACCATATGCAGAGAACTGTGACGCGTCGGGTAAAAATCTGCAATATAGCGGGGGCGCGATAGCTGAACTACATGCTTTCCGACTCATTTGATCGGTCTATCAGTCATCCATTCATTTGGGCTTCTTAAATGTCTCGTTTGTGCGCACTAAGCGAGACTATGCAAATCTGTCTGGTATTAGTCTTGATTAGTTAAAATTGAATTGCGTTAGTGGAATGACATGAGGCTAAGTTTAGAGATGGCAATAGTTTGAGTCAGACTTTTTTGGGAAAGTCTGGCTTTCTTTAGTTACTTTCATGGAATACCCCCCAGGAAACGCTGGATACCAGATTTATTTAAAAGACAATATTCACAGTAGTTAATTCACCAGGTCATTACCTCTTTGTGATTTATAACACTGTCATGTAGTCAATCTGAAGTTTGTATCTTTTTCCACAGACACAAGGACAGGGAGCAAATGGCAGTCAAAGAAGGATCATTAATATCAGCTGTAAGCTGAGACTGGTTGGCAGGTGCGTTGGAAGCAATACGTTTGCAAACCAATTTTGATTAATGTCTAGCAAGTGACAGCAAATTTTAAACGTGATATCTTTCAGTCAAACCTTTCTAAAGTAATATCAATAGCAATAAGTTATGTAAATAAGCTACTGAATGATGTGAGGAACTCTGTTCATTTAACACATTTTCATTAATTTAGAGCAAAATGCAAAAATAAAGATGGATAAATCAGTCTGACATATTCAGATAGCTGATATGCTAAATCCGCCTTCCTCCACCGGTGTTCACAGACATGCTTAGATTAAAATCTGTCTCATACAGAAGCAGATGGGAAGTGGTTAGATGAATGGAGGCATGGAATTCAAATGACATTATTCCTCAATTGCTTTGGCAGATATCTCAAATGACAATTAATATTTACAAAACATTGTGTTTAGCCTCACGAGGTTTCACACAAATTGCAAATGTTTCGGTACACGTAAGCAAATAACCATGTGCAATTTCCCTCATTTGCCTTAGTCATCAGTTGCTTAAGTCTTGATCAAATTAGATTATGTAGGTTCGCAGTAACATAATTTTATACTCAGTACTATTAACGGGTTGAAAGTACTGTTTTTAACATAAATAAAATTCAATTTGCTAAAGAAAAACGATCTGTGATTGTCATCGAGGAAGTGGCAAATGGCTGTCATTCAGAATTGTGCAGATCAGAAACATACTTACTATCACATTTTGACAAAATGTCCAAGCACGTTGATTCACATAGTTAAGTTTTTTTCATTTGCTTTGGTAAATTTCCTAAATCAGTCATCCGAGGCAAAGAAGAAAGTCCCCCCTCAGAAGCTGATGCCCTAAGTGGCCACCTTTATCACATATAGTATCGACTACCCCTGTGCTACATCCAGGTTAGCTGAGAGTGAAGAGTTTGTAACAGTGACAGTTATAGACTCTCGGCCTTTAGGCAGAATATATTTCCTGCTGAATAAGATACATAAATTATTTTTAAAGGGAATGAGAAGTAAAAATATAGGTATATTAACTGCTGTGCCACAAACCATTATTTTCTTGTTGCTGCATGATGGGAGCTTAATTTTAAAAGTACATTATACTGTAATACCCTTAATGCAAGAGGGGCAATCCCCTGTACTATACAGATCATAGAAATAAATCACTGCAATGTTTAAAAAAGACATTTTCAGTATCAAACAGCATTTCAAACACAAATGTTTCCTCGTATCAAACTGCCCCAGATGGGATGTTTTTGTTTGCAGCATAATTCTCCATAGGCACTCTATGGAAGTCTGAGAATGTTACTGAGATGCTGGAAACACCATGTCTGGCACCAAAAATGACACCATATTTAAAACCACTTTGATCATAGAACTTTTGAGACTTAGCCATACAGAAAGTGAGCCTCTTCACCATGTCTACATACTACATTTATTCACCTACAGCTATATGATTTGCTGTTTATAGGAGCAGGCTGTGCATGTTTATGAGCAGGTGCACCTAATAAAGTGTATGTAAAAATTTGTAGGATTCCAAGTTATTGAATAATACATTTATTATATTTAGAATGAATCCATCCATCTTAAAACTGCTTGTTCAGTGCAGGTTTCAGGGAGTAGGATGGCAGAACACACATGCACACGCTTGCAACACATGTAATTATACCTCATCATATAAAAAACAGAAGGAATTTATAATAAGTAATCTTGCATATTGTATCAGACATGGTAAGTGATTGGCACAATATGTTATTTTATGTTGTTGTGTCAAATGTGGTGAATAAATATCTTTCTGGATCAATAAAGTATTTATCTACCTAAATATACAATACAATATGAGAGGTTTCCATGTTCAGATTCTGTATGCACAGAAATGTTTGAAAATAGATTCCTTTCTATCAAATCATATATAATATCATATTTATTGGAGGAATGAATATGCTCAGGCAGATCAATGTACCTGTAATTTCAATAATCTTGCTATAACCTACTTACTCTCAAATCCATATTACCCACAACATTATCCTACTTCACACTGGCAGAAATTGCTAGATCAGTAGTCATGAAGTGAAAATTGTTCAGAATCTTGATTAAACTGACAAATACATTAAAGAGATTATACATAAATTGAAACATACATATATGTATTTACATAGTTAACAGAAAAAAAAAACATTTAGAGATTTGTTGTAAGTTGAGCCTGCTGTATATTGAGAAGAATTTTTCATTGTCACTGTACCTTCATGTTCAGCCATTTAGCAAATTAAATAATCCCTTGAATTAGGGGACTTGTTCATTGAAATTGTAGAGTGGAAGTCAGACTAAGTGAAATCACTACTACTATAACAAATTGCCTGAATTTTATTTCTGAAGAAAGCTGACATAAAAAGCAATTATTTCAGTTTCATTTTTACGACCCAGCAGTCTCACTCGTAATAAGAAAACCATGTTTATGGTCTACATGTGGAATTTCATTGACAAAATTTTGCTGCTGGCATTTTTAAATCGAGACTTTTATTACAGACTTTTTTAAATTAATTGAAACTAAAATTTGTAATCCAAGTTTCATTTGAAATATAAAGAGTTTTTCACATACAGAACAAACTCCAAACAACTGTAACATCACAATGTGTATTTTTTGTCTCATGCTGAATGATGGGGTGGAAGCAGTGTTGGGCAGTATCTTACTACAATAAGTGACGGACTCTAACTTTTTAACTGCTTTTTACAGTATCTTATCAGTAGTGTAGCTTCTTTTAAAACGCTGTAGCATTTGCAGAAACCAACCATTTTTTTTAAAGAGTAGTGCAGTGTGTGGCTCTATGGGCTAAGCCTGTGTGCCTGTAATCACAAGCTCACCAGTTCAAACCCAGCCTCAGCATGTCTGTGGTGCCTTGAGCAAGACCCTTAACCCCCAGCTCCCTGGGAGCCCCAACAGGCGGCTGCCATTTGCAGACCACTTGCTCTACAAAGAGCAAGTTGAGGGAGGCATAAAAAAAAAATTTCCCCACAGGGACAATAAAAGATCAACGATTATTAATGGCTATAAGCTACATCTTTAAAAAATACAACATATCATTTTCAAATTACGACCAAAGCCATTTATGTGGCCACGACTGAATAACATATTTTTATTATACAGTATAATATACATATGATAATTTTGCTCAAGATCTTTTTATATTGAAATAAAGGGTCAACTTCCATCCCACTCCATCAACTTACTACTGGTCATTTGGAACAGATCGACGGGACACCTTGTGGAAAGCCACCATAATGCCTACCGCCGCCACCACCGTGAAGGAAATCACACCTACTATGATGTACACTGTGGTGTTGTTCTGCTGCTGGTGTGGGTCAGATGGTTGGCCTGGTGGTGGGGTTGCAGGTGGTTGTGTGTTGGCCCATGCAGGAGAGTCGTGGTTCTTGCAGGAGTCCTGGTCCAATTGGTGGTCCAGGTGCATACAGCAGAAGCGGTAGTGGCAGGCCCCACAGCAATATGTGAAGTTGCCTTTTCTGCAAAAGAAGCCGTGTTCATAATGGCCTATCACATCATAGTAACTTCTGCAAACGTCCATATTTACAAATCGTCTTGGTGGTGGAGCCACCTGGGCAGCCCCAAGTGGCGGCTTTAGAGCGTCGGGTGTCACGTTCCTGGGGAGCATGATTTGCGGCAAAGGTTTCGGTGGAATCTCAGATATTTTCATGGCCACCTCCGAATTTCCAGCAGACTTCATTGTTCGCTTGTTACCATGGCTGGTAAAAAGTACAAAAGTTGCACCGCTTGGACGCCCATTTGCTCCCTGATGCTCAGTGGAGCTCAGCACCATCGCAATGACAGGAGAAAACATCAAAAAAAGAACA
>JAODKF010000018.1:22934672-22944853 GCA_026779585.1 Mormyrus proboscirostris | reverse complement strand
GATCCATTTTCTTTAGCATATTGCTTAAAAATTATGGTCTGCTTAATAATGTGGAACGTCCTTCTTTAGTAGTTTTTCCTTTAATTGTGCTCAACTGGCAAACTAATTATCACAGGGGTCCAAGATTGATTTGAGTGATCCAAAGAGCCCTGAGACACAATACCATACATGAGTTTAATTGAGAACCTTTGAGGGTGTCATATATGTACCAAGCTATAGAACCCTTAAAGTTTCAATGTGGAGCCTTTTGTTTTGAGATTATTCATAAATGTATGTGCTGCTTTTATGCATTTTAAACTTAAAGACGGGTTGGCGCAGTACTCTGACAAGTGAAGCATAGAGGAAAAATACAGATGAGTGATCTAATTAGTCCAACTACAGCACGCTGCGGGTGGCAAGTCGTGTTGAGTGGGGTAAAGCCTATCATTTTCATTATTAGGTCCGACCCTGTTGTTTGGGTAAAGGAGGGGGTGTTGCTCCGTCCATACCTGCAGTTTAAGGTCTTTCATAGATTTTCTCTTGACAGTACCCCTCGATCCTCTCGTAGAAAGTACACAGAATATCACTAAAAAAAATTTTAAAATAGTAAAGTTTTTTAATGTATAGCGTTTATCATAAAACATGTACAAAGGAAATAATATACTCACTTTATGGAAGTTCCGTGTAGTTTCATTTTTTCTTTTTCCAGTGGGGTACTTCTGTTTCTTTACCGAAGGAGGAAAACCGGTACGTAAGAAATATTTGCGGCTGGTTGTATCTTTTTTGGGGGGGTAGGCAAAGACAAGAATGAGAAATAATAAGAAATACATTGTGTCTATTTAATGTACGTCGCGTGTTTTTTCTTTTAACTCCTGTTTGTAGTTATGCGCAGACACCAACGTTACAGTACACTCGACACGGGATGATCTGCGGTGGGTTATAGAAAACAGGTATATGGGAAAACTACTTGGCCCCAACTTCAAACAAAACCTTGTTATATACTGAAAGACAAAATGTCAAATTTGAGGTGTGGCCGGTACAGTTTGACTGGGATGACCTACAGGGATGTAAATATTTGCTGTATGTGAAAAAACTACCTTTCAGATAACATTAAAGAAAAAGGGGAATCACCTTCACTCCCTGGACTGTCGCAGGGATCAGACACAGGGATCAGATTTAAGTCCACGTCTGAGTCCGTATCCCCAGATCTGTCATTGTAATTTCATAGTCATTTCTTGTTAGTCCTTATTTCGGAGTGAATAAACCCTGTTTTGCTCCTATCACGGCTGCCTTCGCCTGCTTCCCTGACCCAAACGTTACATAATGACAGATTTCCAAGAAGACTCACCTCAGTGAGCCGAGAACCAGTGCATCGGCTTGCTAATGGATATAATCTACTGGCTTAACCAGCCCGAAGTCCAGGAGGACCCAGAGGCATTGGCATTAGCCAGCCGGAGCGGAGACGTCTTGCGGGAGATGTCCCTGTTCAGAAACGTGCACCCCATAAATGAGGTGCACGAAAATTTCCAGCTCTTAGTGCAGCGCATGACAGTTCTGAGAGCCCAGTCTGTTGCGCTGCACTGCGCTGGGGCTACCACCACTGCCCATAAATAGGGACAGAGCAACCTCCGCTGACAGCCGCCCATTGGAAAGGAAATAGGCGAAAAGGAAAGAGACCAGCAGAGACAATCGTCCTGAGGACCTGCTCCCTTTCGCCAGCTTCTCTCCCTGCCAGTGATTGGGGGGAATCCCCGATCACCCTGGACATCACCGCCACTGCGCCCTCGCATGTATTGAAAGCCCACCTAGCCGCCACATAGTAGCCGCTGCTGGCAGCATATCATTACGTCTTACCCAGACAGGAGCCATGTGGGATGCTATCCCATAGATCCCGAGGGCTCTTAAAGGGGCAACGCCCGCAGTCATGATGCCAATCCTAGCGGCCCTTTGTGAAGTTACTTGAACAGCTTGTTTTACCTGTTCTGCCTGACGTGCCGATGTGCCTGTCCCGCCGGTGTCTGACGTTCCTGTCCTGCCTGTCCAGGTGGCTACCGCGCGGCCCATTGAGGCTCTGGCTGTGGCGCCCCTGCTGGAACTGAGTCGGCAGACCCAGTGGTGCCCCCTACTGGCAAGGAGTCGGCAGTTTCTGCATCACCACCCAAGGTGCCTGCTACAGCCCCGCCTCCTGCTGAGGCTCCTGCTGTACCCATGGCTCCTGCTGCAGCTCTGCCTACACCTGAGGTCCCAGTGCCACCTACAGCCCTGCCTCCACCTACGCCCGAGGTACCGGCACTGCCTCCGCCTGCTGCTACGACCGAGTTCCTGGCACCAGCGGCAGTCCCGCCTCTGCCTGCAGCTAAACCCGGGGCTCCAGCGCCAGCCTCGCCTCCGGCTGTGCCTGAGGCGCCTGCTACAGCCCCTCCTCCGCCTGATGTCTCGCCGGCTCCGCCTGTCCTACCTGTCTCGCCAGCTCCGCCCGTCCTGCGGCTCCCATCCCAGCGCCAGTGCCACCTGCAGCCATGCCAGAGGTCCTGGCTCCTGGGCCTCCACCCAAGGTCTCGCCTCTGGCTGCTGCTCTACCCCTGCAACACCCGTGCCTGTAACTCCTGCCTTGATGCCCGTAGCATCAGTCCCTGTCCCTGAGGAGGTCCCAGACTATTGGACCACCATTCCTTCCCCCTTGGAGGAGAAGGACTTTGAGTGGGACCCCTCATGGATCTTAATGACTCCTTCACCCCAGCGCGGTCGATCCCGGCCAGAACCCCACCTTTCGGTGTCCTGAAAGAGCAGGGGACACCTCCGCAGGGGTGGGGTCCCGCCCGTCTTGCCCCCCCTGGCTTGCCCTCTTTCTCCCCAGCTGTGGCTCGCTGACTGCCTGTAGGTGCTTCAGCTCTGGTCTGGCCATCATCTGCAGGTCCTCCTCCAGGAGTTTGTCGCCCGCCTCCGCTGATGCCTCGTCGGTCACCTCCGGGTCCCCCTGTCTCAGCTCATCGGCCTCCTGCGGGTCCCCCTGCTCTGACTCGGCGTCAGGTGGCACCTTCCCTAGCTCTGGCTGCTCCATCGGCTGCTGTGGCTTCCCCCTTTTTCTCACCTGTGCCAGGGTCCCCTCTGCCCTCCTCCTTGCCTCCTCTGGTGCCCTCTCCGACACCTCCTCATCCTCTTCGTCAGTCCCTCGGCTCGTCTCCTTGCCCTCTTCATGATCCCCTCCTGCTCCTGCCTCCCCATTGCCTGTGGCCCCTCCAGCCTCCGGCCGCCGCCTGTCACCCGCCTTGGCTCCCTCGGGCTCCCCTTTGTCCCCTGTTTGTTCCTGTTTGGCTTCCTCCATTTGCTCCTTGTCCCTGTGTCCCACCTGTCTCTGCTCCTCGTCCCCCTGTCATGCCTCCTTTCACTCCTGGCCTTTTTGTTCCTCCGTTCTTTGTGCCCTCTGTGTCTTCTTTCCTGGTCTGCCTGTCTGTGTTCCCTGTTTTGTGTCAGATCTTGTTGCACTTCCTGTCTCTGTTCTTGTTCTGTGTTTTGGTTTTGTTCCCTGTGACCCGCTGATGTTTTGCTCTTGTTTTTCAAGTCCCGTTTCCCTGGTCTTGTCTCCTCCGTCGCCTCCCCTGAGGCACGCCCGGAGTGCGCACCTTTTGGGGGGGGGTTCTGTCATGACCTGCCCGTTCAATCCTCCTGTGTGCCATGCCCCCATCCTTATCTCGTGTCAATTCCTGATTGTAATCCCCAGTTTCCTGTTATTTTCGGCTTGTCCTGTATATTTAAGTCCACATCTAAGTCCGTATCCCTAGATCTGTCATTGTAGTTTCATTGTCATTTCTTGTTAGTCCTTGTTTCGGAGTGAATAAACCCTGTTTTGCTCCTATCACAGCTGCCTTCGCCTGCTTCCCTGACCCGAACGTCACAATAATGAGTCAGAATTGTATTGTAGCCTATTTTTGATGTTTCAATGATAATCCTCACCATATAATCTTAAATTACATTTCCTGTACAGTGCAGGTTTTTGTTTTTACTGTCTAGAGCTGTGCTGGAGACATTTCCTTAATTAAATCCCGCGTTCACCATCGTCATGTCATCATTACCTCCCGTGTCTGAAACGCATGCCAATGGTTGATGAATTCCAAAATAGATGGCCAGCAGTTTTCGAAGAAGATAACGTAAGTGCATTTTGACTCTATAAATTAGTTTCCACTGAGCTGACTGTTCCATTTTTACATTGTTCTGTCTTTGTGTGTGTTTATGTTCAGTTGAATGCTGAGTTTACAAGAATAATGACGTACCTCCTGGTCCTTTCCCTCACCCTGCTCCTTTTGTTCCCTTCCCTTCTATCTCTGAGTCTACAAGAATAATGATGGTACGATCACTGTTCATGTCCCAGTTGGACAAGTTTACTGGCAAACTGCTACCCATCTTCAGCGGTAAAGGCAGGTCTCCAGGCCTGAAGATCATACAGTTATTTGCGCTAACTACAATGGTGTGAGACTTAAATACTCAGGAAAAAATATCAAGTATAGTCAAGCTGTAGTTGGACTAATTAGATCACTCATCTGTATTTTTCCTCTATGCTTCACTTGTCAGAGTACTGCAGACCCTTAGTGTGTACCTTGGTGAAGACAGCGGTACCCTCATTAAGGACCACCTGCTGAGTATTTAGCATTTAGCATATTGTTAATGTTTTATCAATATTTTGGTGTAGCGGTTAACACTTATGCCTCTCAGTGGGGAACTTTAGTGAAATATAGCTGAATTTTTTACCTCTTTACTCTGTTTCAATTTTATGCATGTTTGTTTTTGTGAGTGGGCTAGTCCTTTGCAAAGATAGGCAGAAAGATGGACACACCCTGAACTGGAAAAATTTAGCAGCATTTTACATGTGATACTCATAGTAAGAATAAGAGAATGTTAATGGCAAACCTTATATACCAGCCTGGTTACAATTTTGAACTGGTTATTGATGCCCAACTCTTTCACATACACTCCTAGTTTGACTTTTCCATTATTCTCTCCTTTCCACTGTCTGTCTGTTGTATTTTTGTCGTGAAAAAATTTAAATGCCTAAATATTTGTGCTTTCAGGATGTCAACCATGAAGAGGCAGAGCTGGGGATTTATGTGATAAAAATGAAAATGCAGAAGCGTTGGAACACTCATGTTGGGATTGTTATTGAGGGAGTTAAGGTGCTCATAGACATGCAATGTATCACCTATGGATTTGTTATGCTATTTGGGATAATCTATGCACTCAACTTGAATTATCCCCAAGAACTCAAATGCATATTTGAAGTATTTCAGAAGAACCTAGACGGAGACAAACTTTCCCCAAAAGTCCAAAAACTGAAAATCAAGCTTTCAGTAAACACATTACAGAGACAGTGATCACAGCAAAATGTGTATTATATGATGTTTACTCCTCCATACCTTTGTTAAAAACAACTGCTGCTTTAATTGTTGACTGACATTCAGTGTATCAAACTGTTCTTTGGGTAAAAACTCAGATTCAGAAATACACACACAAGCACCCTCAGACACACAGACTTGCACCTGCATGCACACTCTGACACACAACACACTCAGACACACGGAAACACATTCACATGCACACTGACACTTGGAAACATACTTGCATGTACGCTCTGACACACAGGCCGTTCATTTAGGGCATTAAGAAAAATCCAGTGTATCAAACGTTTGAATGTGAACTACTGTTAAAGTATTTTGCAGATGTAAAAGGGAAACAATGTTTGAGATGTCCCTATTTGTGCCTTCCTATTATTCTTCTCTCTATATTCTTCACACACACAGAGAAACACATTCACATGCACACTAAGAGACACATAAGCACATCCATTTTTGCAAAGTAAAGGTTTGATTATTAAATACTGTTAAAATATTTTGCAAATGTTGAAGAGAAACCATATTTGAGATCTATGTCATCTCATCCAGTGTTTGTTTAACGTCTTTGTATTAACTCAATCTTTTAAATACATTCTTTTTTTGTGAAAATTAAGCTTGTTTCCTTTGATTTGGTTTCCTGAAATTGTTAACGGTGTGGCTAAGACATTTTGTTAAATTTGTAATAAGGTAGGCCAAGAAAGAAAAAGAAAGTGCCATCTTGGGCACTGAAAATTCAGAATATATTGTGATATATAATTAAATTAATGCGTCTACCATATATTTAAACATTTTATTTAGGAGTATTTGAATTGCGTGAATATTTTTTTTTAAATCCATTTATTAAATACGCTTTGCATATGTATGGTATTAAATGGTATATGTTTAAATTTTGTAAGATTTATAAAGACAGATTAGATACTTTTAAATTAGTCATTTTGAAATCATTAAGATTTATATGAATTAATTGATTAAACTCTAGTTTTTGAATAATCTAAGTTGTGTAAATCTTAATATAAAAGTTGTTTCTAGATTATTCGTTTTATTTTGATGGAAATTTGTCATACAATTGAAAAGTATAAATATTAAAAAAATAGACCCAAGTATTTTTTCAGCAAATCATGAACACGTATAGTAGCTACTAAAAGATGCATCATGATTCATTAATGATAAAACAACATGAGATCAATATTCCACTTGTGTTATTCAATACTTGTTCCTTCAGTACTTCCTTAGCAGTTGCCTCGGCAAGTCCTTCAGTCATTCACTAAGATTTACAGAATGAACTGATATAGTAACAAATTGTCAGGGTCAGCACCTGTTTGTCCCAGTCTTTCGTGTTGCTGGCCATCCTGTCTTCCCCCGTTGTCCAAGTCTTTAGTGTTTCCCATGTTCTCTAAATGGCTGCATAGCTCAATGAACTGAGCATGCAGCTACCTGTACTTGCTTCACTTGTGTGTTCAAATCCTGTCACCTCTGCTTTTGTATTTTGTTCCCAGTGTTTCATTTGTATCAGTTTTCTAGCTCCTTTGATTTGTATTTCATTTTGGTTTCTTGCTTTGTGCCCATGGTTGTGTTTTAACCCGTGTTATTCCCCCAGTGATAAATGCTGTTTCTAGTTTTCCTGTTTTGTTTCTGAGTTCCTTGAGTAAATTATTAGTTTCACCTGATGCCTGTTTTTTGTACCAGTCCTTGTGTATTCTATACCCTGATTGCTCGTTATCCTGCACCCTTCCTGATTGGTTAATTGGTTTCACCTGTCCTGTATTATCCTTGTTAACCTTTTGTACTTAAGCTCCTGATCCTGTTCTGTTCCTCTTGGAGTCATTGATGTATGTCTGAATGTCTACTTCAGTTGGTGTTTCTAGAATGTTAAATGTTTCCCAGTGCAGTTAATTTTTTGTACAGTATTTTGTTCCTTACCTGCCTGCTCCTTGTTGCCCTGAACTTTTTGTAGTTAGTTTTTGTTTTTCCTATTTGCCTTTTGACCCCCTCATGGTCCATTTATTTTGTAGTGTCCCTAGTGTTTTATGTTATAATAAACCCCTCTTGTCCTGCCTGCATCATGCCGTGTCCATGTGCCAGAACCACCTGAGTCCATGACAGAATGACCCACTCATTCAGGATGATCCCCAGGCTCTGGGACACCTGCCCCCCCTCAGGTTCTAGTCTCAGTTCTGGTTTGTATACGGGAACGCTACACCCTCCAGATCATATGGAAACTACTGTCCAAGACCCCAACCATCCTCCAGTATCCATGGTTGTGCCAGACCCTAACTGAAGCCAGCAACCAACTCCTCCAGCTCTCTCCAACATCTCTGGAGGAGGAGGTGCATAGATTGAAGAGGGTGTTTAGGCACCTTGTGGACCTGACAGTCTCCTGGGGTACTTTAACCTGGTTCTAGCGAGCCCGCCACCACGATGCCTGAGCCCTGCCCAGAGGAAGTCACAGCTGCTGCCACGATGCCTGAGCCTGGCCCACAGGGGGCCGTACATTCTACAGCTCCGCCCAAGGTCATCCTGGCCATGAAGCCCCCATTTCAGGCTCCTGCCTCCCAAGCACACATTTTATGGTGCTGGTGGAGGCCCAGCAGAGGGTCATGTCAGTTCTGTCTCCCAAAGGGGGAGATGGGGGGGACACCAGTTGGGCCGGCCACCCAGACCCAGGTTCCTCCTCATTACCTTCCAGTCCTGCAGTTGTCTCCTCATTGTCTCCAGTCATCCACCAGATCTACTTCCTAGCCAACCATTCTCTATTCTGTTTGCCGGCCAGCTGCCCCAACAAGTCCTGTCTCTGCTCTTCCCATTCAGTTCCTCTGCCCCATTTCAATCCCAGTATCATGTTCCTGGTCCTTTCCCTCACACTGCTCCTTTTGTTCCCTTCCCTTCTGGTTCTCCTCACCATTTTGTTTTCTCATGCTCCTGTTCCTCAGTCTCCATGTTCATTCCTAAGTTTATTTGTTCCTGGTCCCCAAATTCTATGCCTGCTGTAGTTCCTCATCTAGCATTCCTGTCCCAGCACCTGGTGTCTGCCATATCTGTCTTTGTTCACCTCCTGTTCAAGTTCTTGGTTGTATCTGTCCAGTTCCTTGATTGTGGTGGGTTTCCAAATGATATGCCTTGGATTCTGAAAATTAAGCTTAATGAGAATCGGAATATTAAATGAGCAAACTGATTTGATTTGTTGTTCTATCCCAAGCTGTGGTATAAAAGCAACAAGGCCAACACCCATATCTGCTTTAGCAGAAATACACTCCTTCAACCATTAAGATAGCTCTCACCTTTTCTCAGCCCTGCTAAATAATTGTTGACACAGTATAGTTTCATAATCTGTGTTCGGTGACTGGTGCCATACATTTTACCCACTTTTATACCACAGGTGGTTGTCAGAAGAGCTTGACTGATTCTTTCTTACCCTGATGGAAGAAATATATCTTAGTCATGCTTAAAAAAATACATTTATAACAACAGTTTTTCAGTGTCCTCCAACTTACATGAGCATAGTTCCTTGGATATTAGGAGCTGAGTTGAAATAAAGCTTGCATAAAAAGAGAAAAGGCTATGTTGGTCTGATTCTTTCTTATTTTGGTAGGTTAGTAAAACACAGCAGCTGAATGCCCAAACAAGTTTAAATGAGAGTACATTAAAATGGGGCAGATATGGGCCACCCATATGGGCTTGCAATTTGGGAAGAGGTAGAGACACATTGTCTTAACACTCTAGGTTGTATATTGAACACTATGAGTTAATAAATATGAACACTGCAGAAACACCACTCACTACACACTGTAAAGTAACGCTGTATGGTGTGGACCCGTATAAACATCATGCAGTGTTAATTTAATACTGGCACATTTGCTGTGTAAGGGACAGTTGAAAATGACTTTTAAAAGAGAGAGTTAAAGGGATACACTCAAAGGACAATCAGGGGTCTGACGTGATTTCCATGGAAAGTGACCTGTCATCCGAGGACAGCCTGTGAAAATGGCTTTTAAAAGTGCATTATTGTCTTGTGTCTATCCTGTGTATGGTAGGATAGTAGTTAGAAAAAGCAAATGGAAGATAAGGTGTCAGACGTATCCAGTACCTGTGACAAAATATAAACAAAGTTGCATATTGGGTTTTCTGTATTATGCATTTGATACACGTGAATTTCCAGTTCGAACATTTACCCAGTATGAAGTTTATATGAGTGATCTCTCTGTGTGGCGAACGTAGCATACAATATGTTCTTTGCTTCTGCTTTCCTGCAAAGAAGAATTACCTTGATTTCCTATCCGTCCATTGTAGGAAGTATTAAAGTTTTTAAAATTAGGTTAAATCGGCAAAAAACTAAACCATGTCACCTTACTTAGTTTTACCTACATCAGGGGTGTGTAGTACCGCTGTCACCTGAAGATCGCTATTCACATTCAAAATAGCCTCATTAGCGTGTATTCAAATCGCATTCGTATGGTAAATCGATGAACAGCGCAACGGTGAAACACGATCCAGATACATCCCCGTCAGCGCCATAAAAGGGGGAGGGATGTGGCCAGGTGTCAATGGCTCATGCATACACATGAGGACTCCTACATATTCAATGAAAGGAGCCAGAAATAGTGACATGAGCTAGGTTTTTCTTAATTTATCCGACTGTTGCAACTACACCATTTAGTCATCTTCTTGGAGCCAAGACTTTGATGATCAGATATCTGGGATGAAAACAAACTTCCGCCATTGTGTACTATGTACTTCTATAATATTTCTGCAAGTGTTCCAAACTGCATTTTGCAATGTCTATACTTTGATGTCAAATTACAAACTTCACATAAATCTGAC
>JAODKF010000018.1:22880533-22908238 GCA_026779585.1 Mormyrus proboscirostris | reverse complement strand
CATTGCTTCCGGGATAGGCTCCGGACCCCCTGCGACCCAATAGGATAAAGCGGGTTGGAAAATGAATGAATGAATGAATGAATGTATTTCTGAATTTATGGTTGTGTGTCTGTGAATAATATTTTTTTTTTGTTTCTGCAAACTCCAGCCTGGTTCTTCTCTGTTTCTCATGGATGAAAGGCTTCTTCCTTGCTTTATGGGACTTTAGTTCCGCTTCCTGGAGCCTGTTGTAAACTATACTAGTGATGTTACATGATGTCACCCTCTGATTCATGAGGCACTGTTGGATAAGTTGACGGTCATCGCTAACATTAGGAAGTTGCTTCCGCCCTTTACCTGGCTGGTTTTTGGTTGTTTCCAGTGTCTCCTGCTTCACCTTATTCTAGTGTACTGCTGCCTTAGAAATTATGAGCTTGGAAGTAGTCTGCCGCACAGTGTAGCCTTCTGCCAGCAGAACTAGGATTAAACCAGGATGTAAAAATGCAGTTTTTTTTTATAGTGGTCTCATTTTTTTCGAGAGCTGTATGTGTTGTCTTTAAAAGCAGAGCAATAAGGGATATTGGAAAACTGACACGTCTATATGCACTTGTAAAAATGGCAAATAAAGCTTGATTTTATTCCACTTTATTACTAGTGGACTACATTTCCCTTACTATAATGTAACATACATAATATCCTTGAGGGTGGACGTTTGTGATCCCAATTCAAAAACCAAGTCCATACAACAGTAAATGCAGATACACATTTATGGCTATTAGACTGCATTATCGATTCTTCCTCTACGCTGCCGCGACTACGTGAATAGCACACATGTAGAACTGAAACAAACGTCCGGCGGATCAGCACATCTGGATTGCACCGGGTTGCATCAACGGTCCTGTTGTAATTAATCATAAGCTATTCCGGGGGAGGACGAATTTACGGGGCTAGTACATAATCAGTAAACATCCCGAAGATAGCATTAATAAGATAATTTAAAATTGATTTTATTAAATTAGCACGGCAAACACCTTGCCAGTTAACAGTAACAATAATCCCAAATACCGAAATATCCAGGAATCCCCTGAAACTCGTGAATGGTTTCGTCCGTTTCCAAGCTGCGCTTTTCGTTCACCCCCGCCCCCTTGTTAGGGCTGTCAACGGCGATGACATTTTGAAACGTTATTTGTTAATGTTTGGGCTGAGAAAAATGGCTGGAATACGAAACAAAGACCAGATCACGCCCTCTGCGGTCAGGTAAAACACCTAAATGTCTTGACAGTTATGTTTTACTATGCATTTCTGGAAGTGGAGCACGGTTTTTTTCCTCTCTCCCCGCCACATATCAGTTATCCAGACAGCTTCGTGCCAGTCATTCTACGGTTGTTTTACTGGGATTTTATAGACTCGCAGTACATCCACACGGATTAAGGCATGTTAACGGGGCTGTTTTAGATGCGTGTTGACAGTGTAGGTGTCGCTTTCGCGCCGTAAGAGGCTGTAAGAATGCCGATGTGCTGGGCGGTTCAGCCCCGCCGCTTGTCGTGCCGTCGTCCTTAGCGTTACCTATATTCCGTTATCGGTCAGTGACTTGCTGGCCGCTCTTGTTTGTGTATAAATCACCCTGACAACGCTTCGGCTCGCGCTTGCCCTTATTTAGTAGTGTTATAAATACATTAAAATTAAAAATGTCTAATGACGACGTAAACTGAAGAAAATGCTAAGCGATTGCATACAATACAATGAAGGTGTTTTACTTTGGCGCTGATGTTTTCCCCCTGATTTACTTGCTATCGATATATCTGTTGCTTTAAAATCTTGCGCATCTTTTCCAGTCTCAGATCGTGTTCCCAGTATCAGACTGCCACGATTATAGTTTAATTAGGTATTTTTTGTCTTTTTGTTTTTCAGCGTACATCCTGGTAAAATATGTTCGCTTTACAATGCTGTGCAATATGCTTTACTATTTGGTGTTTATGTTTTTGCAAGAATATAAGAAGCAACAGCGAGCGTTAATGTGTTATTTGTAAACATTTCCGGTTTAACTTGTTTTACATGAAATTTAAAAAGTTTTTAAAAGGAATCAACGACAACGGAAATGCAATTAAAACAGTATTGTTAATGATTTAACTATTTTAAGTATAATATGTAGACCAGTTTAAATGAGTAAAAATATGTAAAATTATATGGCCATCCTCTACCTTGCATCTGTTACACCCAGTATTACCTTTTTGCAATTCAATTATAACACAGAAACCAAAATCTATTTATTTAGTATTCCTGTTCACTTAAATTTCCCATTTGCACAACTGTATTTAAACTGTATTTTTAACTTTTTTTCTGCGTCACGTCCATGGTTCACTGCCATATTCAAAATGAAGGACTTACATCAAGCCTGATTGCAAATGAACCTCTTGTAATTTCAGACGAATTAAGATAGCTTACATGTTTGTTCACCTGTTGTGCCTCACAAAAGAATGAGTATATGGGTAAACGACACAGCTAAATGTTAATATTTCTTTTGTTAAATTGAAGCAGTCGTTGTGTTTTTCAAGCATACTGTTATTAAAAATGTGTGTCAAATCATTTTGCAAGTCTTATGGAAAATCATATTGATCACCTATAAAACCTGAAAGAAGGAAGCAGTGGTGCAGAGTCTTCTGAGTCTAATGACAGTTTCAATGTGTTTTGTTGTACATTTGAACAGTGGGAGAAATCAAGCCTGCCATTGCCTGGAAAGCTCAGAGGAAATGCTGTCATTCAAATGGACAGACTGTGATCACTAGAAAAATATGGCAATACCCTGGCCAAAATTATCCTACCTGGATGTAATGTCGGTGGCCAAGCATGGCACTGATGCAAAGGGTTTTATACCAGCCAGCTAACAAAGAACATGCTTGTTATGACACCGAGTCACTGACATTGTCTGTTACCAGAGCATGTGCATAGTCATAGATAGCTGTGTACAGATAGTTACAGAAACATGCACATAGTACAATATAAGATCATTTATAGGCACAGTAAACATAAGACACATGAGCGAAGTGCAGGGTGGCGCTTACGTTGCGAATTTGTGCCGTCGGATACACTTTGAGAATTGATGGGCATTTGGGAGAGCCTGCTTCCTGACTGAAACTCCTCCTGGTCCCAACATGCTTTGTGTTCATTACACTGCTGTATTTCCGACCCCCTAGCTTGTGGGACAGGAAGCTTACCCAGTGAGCTGCGGTCTTCCCCTCGGTCCCCCGGTGTGAATGGCTGGGCCGGAGCTCCCAGGCTCGCCTTACCGTAGTAGTAATATGGTATATTCTTGGCTCTGAGAGGAACTGGCGTGCGGAAACAAAAACAACCTTGAGTGCTGTCTGAGATAAGCATAGGGGGTCCTGAGACCTTAACATCAGCACTGGGCTCCTCGTTATTTTTAGGCTCAAACACAAGAATTGTAGAGTTTACATAGAGAATAAAAAAAAATAAGTTTCAGAACGCTGGTGTTGTAGTAGCCCACTGTGAGTAATGAATGTGTTATAAGTCTTATGTATGATAATGGTCTTCAGTGTACATGAACTGTTGAAATAAAGAAGAAACTCCTTTTGGTTGCAGCTGATTTTGTTCTCTTTTGAATTCTGCTTCAAATCTAAATGTTTCTCAGGAGTGCCATTGTGTTTTTATCTGTTTTGCTTGATGCTGTGAATTTGCGGCTCAAATTAAACGTGACAGGTACTGCAAAAGTAAGAGTTACCAAGGCAGTACTTTAAGTTTAGATAAGTTTAACCTAATGAAAAATATCCAATAATTACAAACCTATGTAAAAGAAAAAACAGACAAGAACAGCATAAAATTTTCTTTAATTTACTGTGGGCAGAATGCAAGGCTGGCACATAAACAAATATTGGCTCTGCTGTTGAACATTATAACTAAAAATGTAATATTTTCACACTTTTTATATTATATATATTTAGCTTAGAGGTACAAAGGGGTATTACTGAGCTGTGTTCACTGTAGTCTTCTGTGAACTGTATTTTAAGATTTTTAAGCTTCTTGTTTAGGACACAAAGGCAGATTGTGGACTTCCCGACAGGCCAGCTTTGACAGTGCTGCTTACTGTAGCTTGTGCATACATAAGAGTGCAGTGTCACTCTCTCTGCACCAGTGTCACTCTGTGTGCGGTCACGTCATGTCTGCCCAACTGCTTTCCTCCCCTGTAGTTCCTTACGCCTCCGTCACGTCCAGTCCATCCTGCGGGGCAGTGGTAAATCCATTCCTGATGGAATTCTATGCTCTCTAGGTAAGTTTATTCTTCCACCCCTGTATACAATGATGTCGAGTAATTCAGTGTTTTTTTGATTGGCTCCACTGAAGGTATCTTTGAACATACTCATGGCAATTGGTAGCTTTATTGATAGTTAGCATGACAGAGTTCAATTGTATGTCATCTAGGGTTCAACTTGTTACCTTTCTAATCACTGCTGCCATAGATGTCCAGCCACATTTGAATTTCACAGCTTTCTGATTTTCATTATTTTGTCCGCTGTTCAGCTGCTTCAACTGCTTCAGCCTGCCATATTTCCTGCCCTCGAGGTGTGTGGCAGAGGTGCCAATGACAGCTGTCCCTTACGAATGCTTTTGTGAAAACGTACAGTTGTGAATTGTCGCCTTCTAGTGGTCGACTGAAGTAAATACAATTAGATCCATCTTAGAACATGAGTGTCAAACTCCAGTCCTGGTGGGCCAGAGCCCTGCACAGTTTTTGGTTTACCGTCATTTAACACACCTGATTCAACACCTTGTGCTAATTACCACTGAGTTCATAAGCTAAATCATTTGTGGTGGAACAGGGACAGAGCTGCACAGGGCTCCGGCCCCCCAGGACTTGAGTCTGACACCCCTGTCTTAGAAGAACAGACTAGAAATGTTCAGTTTCTTTATTACGGAACCCCTGAACGGACCTCTGCAAAAAAAAATTAAAATACTCTTACTTTCACATGCGTATGAGATACGTGAAAGTAAGTCATGTGCACGCAAAATTTTTTATTTTTTCACCGATTCTTCAGGGGCTACGTACTTTATTGAATGCTGTTGCTGCATTTAAATTATATCAGCATATATTACAAATGATATACTTGTCTTGTTAATGCTCTGTCACACTCTGATAATAAGATGTGTGATCTGACATAAATGTTCATCCATATTCTCAGCAATGTAATGTACGCTCTGGTGTATTTATGCTGTATTAATGAAGAGCACAAAACTTGCTAGAATGTGCACATGCATAAGCCTTTGGATGCAATATAAAGTCAGTGTAATGTCCTTGTTCTCTGCAGGCATTGATAGCAGGTACAACCTGGGATGCAGTGAACTAGCCAACTACTTGTTCTTTGACTTGTACAAGCAAAACCACTTGGACTTAAACTTCTCAGAATATTTAGAAGAACTACTGGATGGTATGGATCCATCCCTCACCCTTCACCTACACAGTCAATACATTTTTAAATGTGCCACAGCAATAAGAATGGCTGTGACTGGGAATCGTGTATGATATCTCTCACTGGTTACATGTTCACAGCCAATCAGTGTGCAGTGTGTTTATGTACCCAGATTTTTTTTTTTTTAAGTAACATTTTCTGTTCCTAGCTGTGTAAACAATAATTCATAATTAATTTAATCAGTCAAGTTTATTTATTTGTTGCGTTGCTTATTTTTAAAGACTGGCTTACATGTGTTTGCACAAAAGCTAATACTGAATATGGTGCTGGCAATGCCAACCATTGGTCAAGCTATTTTAGAAAGTGAAAGTCAATGTCAGTGAATACCTCAATCCCAACTTATAGCCTAAAAGGTGTATCTATGAAAAATGTTCAACTTTCAGTTTCAGGAAAGCTGTGAATAATTTACTGTGCTATTCTCTGATCACTTTAGCTAAGCATAATGCATTGTTACTGTTTTCCTTACCAGATGTGATCCTTCTCATCAAGGCTGACAGCGTACACCTGTATTGTAACCCAGTTAATTACACTTCCCTTCTGCCATACATCTCCCACTGGAGAAACCTGCATATCCACTGTATGACTGAGGCAGAGGTAAGCAAGAAAATCTCATTATATCCAGTCATTAAAATACAATATAACTGTTATCCCTTCATGGAGCATTTACCAAAACACAAATTACTTCATGCATGTCTCTTTCAGTAGTTGAAATATTACCTGCTACAGTACATTCTAGTACTTAGAGTAACAATAACAGATGCACATTAGCACATGGTAAACGTACATATGAAAACTCATAAAATGTGTGCGCATGTGCGTTTGGGTGAGCGTGTGTGTTTGTGTGCACGTGTGTGTGTGTGTGCGTGTGTA
Source organism: Mormyrus proboscirostris (assembly GCA_026779585.1). Lineage (NCBI taxonomy): Eukaryota > Metazoa > Chordata > Actinopteri > Osteoglossiformes > Mormyridae > Mormyrus > Mormyrus proboscirostris. The sequence goes on along the minus strand of JAODKF010000018.1, from coordinate 22,901,906 downwards.
TAAAACATCATATGATCATTTATAACTATAACCTGTATTAGCCATAGCCAACTCACTCATAATTAATATAATGTTTAACATCTTGAACATCTACTTGTGAATTTAGGTTCAGTCTATGTTAATAAATGTATTTGCTTGTCTCAGTGTGCATTCCAAACTGAAAATGTTAGACTGAACAATGTACAACAATTATGTGTACTGTTACTGCCCTAATGTTGAGCCATTTATTACATTTCTGATTTCAGCATGTTGTTTTTAAAAAGCCTTAAACAGGCTTTTAATGTCTACTCCATCCCACAGAGGTTGGCGATTGTTTACTCAGAAGACGTAAGAGGATCACAGCCTTCTCTTAGCTTTAGAGAGTATTCTTGCTAGGTGCCTTTTTTGGGCTGTTGAAATTTCCTCTTAGGTTTCTAGATTAGGATAAATATCAAACCCCATAGACATTGAATTATAGCATAGTAGTTATTTTAGTTATATTGCAGACACACATGCTCTGTACTGTATTGACATCCACTGCGTAATGAATTTAATTGCTTCCTTATATGATGTGTTAACAGTTATATCTGCAAAAATTGCAAATGTCATAAAGTGTAATGAGTTGTATTAAGCTATATGCGTATTATGTGACAATTTGTGCGTAGTGGCCATTTTACCCGGGATTGTCGAAGACATTGTATGTATGAGCTACACAGCACAAGTAACAAAACATGTGTGTGTAAGGGCAGGTGTCCCAATACTTTTGGCAGTTTAGTGTATAACAGATGCACTACACAAGAAAGTTCTATGTTTCTTTTCAATGTTAAAGAAAGTTTCATCTGAACAAAATTTCTAGCAAGTATTCCGGACCATAAAAACCTGAAACATTTCTTTACAACATTTGAAGGAAATAATCTACCACCAAAGTTGACCATAAAGTCTAAATACACGTGCAATGGGGCACAAATACCGCTTTCTTAAATTAATGCATGTGTTCTTGAGCACAGCACTGCTGTTTGCTAATTGCTCTAATTTTGTGTCCTACACAATGACTTTCTGTGAGCAATATAGGCCTATTTAAATACATACTTTATGTATTTTCACCGATCAGCAATGCAGCTTCTTCCTTTGCATTGCTGCCAAAGATGGTGATAGGCTATATTGAGAAGTGTAAGCCTGGTAATGAAGGTTCTTAAAATGACATTTTATTAAGTATTTTAAATATTAAATAGATAAAATGCAATCTCTCAAGTCTGTAAGCCAGGTGATGAAGGATCTTAAAATGACATTTTATTAATGTTTTTAAAAATTAAATACATAAAATATAATCTCTCAAAGTATTCTGTTACAAACTACATTTTTTTTGCCGCCTAGCAAAATACAAATCACGAAAAACTCAAAAAGTAAATAAATGCATATTTTAAATACATTTAACTGAAATACTACCCATCTCTACCTGTAAGGAATTGCTGAGAACACACAACGTGCCACTTCTTGACAGTACTGTTGTTCATGTTATTTTGATTGATGGCTTTTAGCAAAGCTTTCCGTCACCTTTCCGATAGTTCTTTGAAAAGAAACTTAGATTTGTTTTTTTCTTGCTGCCGATGTTACTCATTCCCCCGTAAAATGGCCGCCTCATTGTTTTCATTTATCCTACTTTGGATATTGACGTCAGCTTAATACAACCCATTATCATAATTGTAATACGTGAAACCTTAGACACTGTTGAAGAACCTGCACATAGTGACATTAACATTCTTTCATAAATATGACACACGTGTATCACGCTGTTTCATCCATCTCTCACATGCAGTATGAGGATGAGGAAGCTGCAGAGGAGTTCAAGATCTCTAGCTTCGTGAGGATGGTGCAGGACTGCAGTCACATCGGGGTTCCCTACAGCTCCCAAGGTAATACATATACAGTGATAATTTTGTAAAAAATATTCCAGGTTTATTGATTTTATAACAAACTTACTTCATTCGTGTAGGCCAAAAATTTGTGTTTAGTATCCCTTTGGAAGCCAGTGACTACAAATGGCAAGAACAGAACGGAATGTCAGTCAAAAAGATTATGACCCATAATAAAATGAAAATGTAAGTGTGGAAAATGTGATGGAGATGGATGATTTGGGAGTCGCTAACTTGGACTTTTTTGCGAACTCGCTGCAGCTTGTGATACAAGAGGGGCTGCCATCGCAACAAAGTATAACTGAGCCAATGGGAGAGAAATTGTGTTTATATTTTAAGCATTCACCACTTGTGTATACTTGTTTTGAATATATTCATATTGAATTGCAAATGCCTCAAAAACGCTTAAAAGAAGACGTACAAACAAGGTGTAAGTACGTTATGTATGTTTGTAGTAGCCAAATATTTTTTTGTCATACATTTTTTCCATCTGTATTTGCTACCTTAAAAAATTAATATATAATTAAAATTAATATATAAAGTATAACAAAGTAAAAAAGAGCTTTTGTATCAGAATCGGATCGGAACTGAAAAAAATGTGGATCGACCCATCCCTAGTAAATGGTGCTGTTGGCACCGCAGCCCCGTGTGAATGTCACAGGACGCACAGGCAGCGTACCTGCATGTTTCCGGCCTTGTAATGGGCACCATGTGACATTTCAGGTCACGTGCAGAAGTTCGACATGTTCCTTGTGGAGAAGTGGCCAATCATTCAAGCCTTTGCCCTGGAGGGCATCGGTGGTGGGGCCTTTTTCACCACGAAACATAAGGTACCTTCCGCCCATGGCTACATGCCGCTACACATGCTGCTTCATCTGCTTTGGATACACACGAAGAACAGCAGCACTTCCAACCAGCTGATCATTTCTATCTTCCCTCTATCCTCCCTATATACGCAAAAGCATAGATAGGTATTATGAACCTGATTTGTTTCCAGACAATACAGCGAACACTTAGCTATTATACAGGAGCATGAAGCCTGTTTCTGTCATTAACATAGAAAAGGTTGCTTATTTGCTTTGTTCACTCAGACCTAATGTTGCGGAGTACATGTAACAGCGTTGCGTGACGAAATTATAAAATAAACTGTAATATGTTACAGTTACTTAGAAAAAACATATAGTTAAATTATAGTTACTAATCAAAAGGTTACTGATTACAAAGGGTTAAATTCGAATATATTATTTTCAGTAAAAAAGCTTATATGTAGAAAGTAACATTCATTTTGCTGCTTTGCATCTTTTCGCTGTGCACAAATGCCTTCTTTTGGCATATTTCCAGACAACGCCGGTCAGCAAAGCTGTTGGAGCTGTTCAGCATTGATGGCCAGTTTAAAAATTTGTTAGAAAAGTAATCAAATTTAATTATTCTATTACTTTGGTGAAGTAATAAAAATATTTACATTACTTTTTCAATTAGGTGACTAGTAACTTTAACTTATTACATTTCAAAAGTAACCTTCCCAAAACTTCATGGATCATATAAAATGGAGCCTCTTCCGGACTCCAGATGTTTAGGATATGGAGTGATTAGTGTAGCGATAACGTTTCAAATATACCGTGTGCTGTCTAAGGGGTTCTGTTCATTCAGAATGCAAAGGTGAAATTATGTTATAATCCACTTTTCTTATTGCTTGGATTTTGAGTTGATTGACATGAGTGAGAAGCTCTGGCAAACCTACAGCAGAATGGATCCTATTTCCCTGGACATCCTGCTGACAGAGGTAGGCCAACTAGTATATTCATGGTTACTCTGCAAAGGCGTACAATGCTTTTTTGGCCAGCAGGGGGAGACAATCTCCCATGCAGTCTGAAACACCCGCTAAAATCAAAACTCCATAAGTTTTGTTCTTTGCTACAAAATTTTTGAGCCAGTAAAATGCCATGAATGTACATTCTGATGCACATTATAAAATAGCTGGTAAGTGACTCAAGCTGCGAAAGAATATCTACCCAATCTTTTGCTCTTCAGGATTTGGTGACATTTGAGAAACAGTGGACCAGCTTTTTCTCCAACTTTGCTATAGAGAACTACTCAACCATCTTGGAGCTTTCTGAAGCCCAGGCTGGGGAGGTAATGTAATTTATTTGTCAGGCCCTTTGTCTCAAAGGGAATTTTGTGGAATAGATTATAATTGTACTTATGTCTGTGGCACAACATCTTCAGTACCGGAGGTACATTAATTTTGTAAAAGCCTCTCCTACCAAAGCTTTGGGGATTTTCTTACTCACAGCTACTTTGTTTAGTGATTTGAGTTGTGTTGGGGTGGAATTTGGACTAATCGAACTGTATTGCTCCAAGTTTATCGATGTGTTGAACATCTGCTTGTGAATTTAAGTCCTGCCCATGTCAATAAATGTATTCATTCATTTCATTGTGCGTACCAAACCGACAATGATGCACCGAATGGTACATAAGAAATACATGTACTGTGACAGAGCTACTCCACACACATCCATGTAAACAAAGCACCGTGGACTGGTCAAGGATTTATGCATTGTCGTATTGAGGTTCAACTCTGGACTGGAATCAGAGAGGGAGCTTTGTCTTCTTACGCTCCAGTTTAGCTTTGGAATTGTCATTTCTGTTTAACCAGTTGTTATCACTCTGAGATAGGCCATCCCTGTTAAGGAATTGTGAAAGACAGCCTTGAAAGAGCTATAGTGTACAGTCGTTGAGTTGGAAGAAATATTCAGAAATGTCCAGAACACTTCACAGTTATGATATTTCTCTGCAGCAGAAGATTGAAATGTCTAAAAACTGGGCAGAAATGACAGGAAGTGACTAAAGGAAAATATTTTTCAGCCAGCTAGAGAAAACCTCACCTATCATTCAGATTTAAAGTCAAAGGCCATAGCTGCACTGGAGTGATTTATGTATAAGGAACAGTATGACCTTCACTATCTTTGTCAAAATTTGTGAATTAACGGAAAGATTTGAAAAAGCCTGCCAAGTGCTGGACAGATCCGCCAAGAAAAAGCTGTACAAAGTTAAAAAGAGAAAAAAAATGCATACCTACGGAGCAATTGCAGCCCAAACTGGTCCCACCAAATTCAAGTATATTTCAGTAAATGAATTGCCAGCCTACGGAATCACAGTCATACCAGTCAGCTGGCCAGATGTGAACTGTAATATTTAGTTAAATATCTAATATTTGGATTACGTAAAAACTATATACACTGGTGAATATTATGGTTTCCTAATTTACACTGTCTTCTTGAATTCACAGCCATTCCGCACTTATTTCTCCCATGGCCTCATTTCCCGCCAAATCACAAGGTAACAGTGCTGCCAGAACATCCACCTGTGAACAAAATGAAATGACTGGATTTCTGCTGGCCGTACCTCCTATGGCACAGAAGCGCCGCAGCTTGTGTCTTATGCGATGCCCATGGTTTCTCGGGACAGTGACAGCCGACAGCCCTTCGTGCTCTTTGGAGGCCACTCTACCAGGGAGCACATGGACAGTTACTGCTGCACCTTCCCCTCCGAGAGCCACCAGGTCCGGAACACGGGCCCCCAGGGGACTGCAGCCAAGCACATGGTGAGGGCGCCTGTCAGACAGGCCAGAAAAATTGCCAGTGCAATGTGCCAGACCTGTAATACTGTTAAGGTTGGCTATCACTGTGGGATAACTAAGGGGTGACGCTACAGAGGCAAGAGTGCATTAACCCGTTTGGCCCTGAAGACATTATTTTGATGTTTATGAGCCTGACCATCCATTTTCTGTTATCACCTGTCCTATTCAGCATTGCTCGTATTTTATTTAATTACTTAAGGTTAAGGTTAGGGCTGGGTAGGGGTTAAGGTCATTGTGTTGGAATTTCAGGTTTTTCCATATTATTGAATGGAGAGTCCCCACAAAGATAAAATTACATACCTGTGTGTGTGTGTGTGAGAGAGAGAGAGAGAGAGACACAGGCTCTTTGACAGTTAACCTTTTCGTCTCACTCCCAGGTAGTACAGTGCGTGTCACCAAAGGGCCCTCTGGCATGTGCTCGAACTTACTTCTTTGGGACCACCCACTCTCCGTATTTAGGTTTGTTGCCCTTTAGTTAATGTAAACCAGTACACCATTAACTTGTTTAGCAGTCCTATTTCATTCCTAAATCAAAATAAAACAGTCATAATTAATTAAAAGGTTTTTTTAATACACATATTTACTATAGTGTTACATGCACATCATTTGATAAAGACTGGAATTGACTTTAAAAACATCACATAATATATGGCTTTCACAGGACTGGTCCCCCTGCATCCTCTAAAAAGTGATTAATGTGGCACCCCTGACTATGATTATATAGAGAAATAAATGTTATTTAGCTTTGGCATTAAAATGCAGAGCTGATGACAAGAGGTTAGTGACAATCCTGTCTTCATAAAAAGGAAGATCAACTGCTTGAGTTGACATCAGCTTCTGACCTTTATAGCACTTGCTGCATAGCATTACCATAGTTTCCTAGAAGGCTGTAAGTCAAGGTTGTTATCATCATGGTTAAATGGAAGGAGAAGCTGAAGAACAGTATTTCCAGTTCGCTGCCTTTAAGAAATTTTGATGAAATTTCCTCAATACAGCAAAAAAAGGTGGTAGTTGTTAAAAAGCACAACACAGGTTACAGCAGCATTGCAACACCAGTCAATGTGTCAGAAGGTGACGTCTCATAATGTCTGCTTATTCATGTCCTCACAGGGAATGGCGGCAAGTCCCACAAGAGGACAGAAATAACGTAAGTGCCACTTTCCGTTAAGGCCTCAAACAGCAAACGAGGCATCTTGTAAGTAAGGTATACAGGATACGTGTCTGTGGCTACGTTCACACTGCAGTACAAATGTGGCCCGAATCCAATTTTTTGCTCATACGTGACTCATGACAATGTGAACAGCACAAGTCACATGGGATCCAATTTTTTGAATTCCGATTTAGGCCGCTTCAGTATGTAGTCATAAATCGGATACAGGTCTGATTTTTTTTTGCAATGCACTCTTTTACATCACTCTCGATCGACGTTCGTCACATTTCTGTGCAGGCGGAAGTCACCATATGTCTCCGTCAGAGTGCCAAACATGGAGGAGAACGCAGATGTTGGCCAGTGGAGAGACAGTGACGTGCTGGATTTAATTTTGAGCATACTGTACACGCTGGTGCCTCCATGCTGGAGATTTACTTCCTGCATAAATAAAGTGGCGTTCTTGTTTTTGCGCATGCACGTCATTGCGTCTGTTGTGCGCACATGGGCCAGTTCAATATAGTGAACTGTTCACACTGAAATCTGATATTGCCCACATTAAAATGAGTAATATTAACAGGTAAACAAAAATTCTGATCTGAGCAGGAAATCAGAATTGAGCATTAAGCCCTGTAATGTGAACGTAGCCTAAATGATCAACGTGACCGTGTGTTTCTGCATATCTGTATTAATAGATGGGTATATTGTGGCCCTAAACACTTTACTGTAAGATGCGAAACCCTAACAGCATTGTTTGTACTCGTAGGCTTCTGTCTGAGCTGTACAGCACCATGGTCCAAGCTGTGCTGACTGGCATCAGATGCTACTGTAACACCTTCAGCACCACCAAGGTGAGCTCTCACAGACCTGCAGCTTGTAGTACGTGTCCACGTGCACAACCAGGACAACCAATTCTTCATAAAAGTACTGAGATATATTTTCTACTCATTTGGTCTCGGCACAGGAAGGGACACTTAATAAATTACCTAACATTTTAGGTAATGTTTTTTGCACGGCACACTGGCCATGTGAAGGAGATCCTTTGGTAACAGACACCGTCAGGTGTTCTCCTCTTTACAGCCAGTGACTACAGTCAGACTCCATAATGACTCTTGTTCTCAAACTCTGTGAATCATTACTCCTGTACACGTATTTTCACTCTGTCTGCATGTCCCATCTGTCCATCTGTCTGTCCCTCTGTGTCTAACGCTGTTCTTCTTTCTATCTGACTGTCTGTCCATCTCTCTGTCTGTCTGTCCATCTGTCTATCCTGCAGCCCTCTTGCATGTCCTGCTTTAATTACAAGTAAAGGCTTGACCTCTGTTCCTTCCACAGGCGTGGGATGCAGCAGAGCAGAGCTTTCAGCTGTCCTTAGATGCACACGGTCTGACGCAGTATAAAAGCGCTCTCCTGTGAGTCACGCCCTAATGCTCCCGGCACATGGCGCTTCTTACGAATCTCCTTAATTTAGTGCTTGACGAACTTTGACTGCTGATGTTCTTCACTATAGTTGGTAATCGAGTTTGCCTTCTTGCCAGATTTCGCCGTCATCTTACCTCAAAAAGGTTAAGGAGAAAAACTGGATTTCATCAAAACCGCCTTGAGACCGTTTTTCTATTCAACTAAGTTCTATTAAACAAACATCAATTAAGCAAAACAATGCTTTTGTTTTGTGGAAACTAAATGCTTTCTGTTCATATGTCATTTACTGTGAATTAAAGACATGGGTTTTCTGAATAACTCTCCAAGTCCTTCAATCTGGTTTCATTCGGAATATCACAGTTGGGAAATTCATGCTTTATATGTTTTTATACATTTAACTAGGCAATCCAACAGATGTATGCACTAACTTGCCGTCTAGATCATGATGGCACTTTTTTTTCTAAAACAGCTTGCAATCTCCTATTCCCAACGACTCTTCCCATGGTAATGTCATTTCCAGATGCCAGGGCTACGGGTTAAAAGCTTACTTGTACACTGGGGGATTATTTCCTTCCAGGCTAGTCTTTCAGTTGGCCTGGGTTAAGAGATGTTCAGAAATTGTATTCCTCTATACACACCCCCCCCCCCCACACACAGAGGGATCGATTTTATCATGTATTGTGTTGTGACTTGTAACTTCAGGGAAAAGTGATATTTGTGATATTTTTACAGATCGAAAACCGTATTCAACATTCAAGCTGTGAATAATGAAGGAAGGTTAGTACATTTCACATGGACTCTTGACGCAAACACATCTCTCAGTGAAAATGAGATTTTAATCATGAATGATGCGAGCGATGGGATTTCCCCTGCTGGGGGTCTGCAAGGGCGGCAGACTTAGGCATACTGATATACACATTCTATGTCGTAGTCCACCATTCCTGTCGATCATTGTTTTAAGCCACAATTGTTTTTCACAGAATAATTCCCCTGGAAAGTGTAGAGAGCAGGTTCATGGTGAAAACTGTAAGTGATCAATCGCGTCTAACCTTATGGGGCATATGCTAGGCATAAATTATCATCATATATATGTTTACTGCCTCTGGAAAGGCCTTTCAGTTTCATAGGTTGATGCTGATTTAGTAATTCCCTAAGTGTACTGCTCTTTGCCCTGTGTCTTCATGGAGAAGTCTGCTCTCTCCTCACAGGCCTTCATGGCAGTCTATGACATTCCTCACCCTCTGGAGGGTAGAGAGGTCCTCGGCTCCCTCGTCTTCTCAGAGTCTTTCCTGGAATCCTGCCTCTATGTCCAGGAGCAAGGTAACGCCTGCCTCACATAGACAGCACAACCTGGAGAAAGATGGGAGAAAAGTGATTTGGGACTCTTCCGATCAGATACGTTGCACAGTCTATGTCAATCCGGCCAAAAAGTATGATTCACCGTCATTAGCATTAAATTGGCTGATAGTCTGCGTGGCATGTGACATCTGTTGGCTCGGCCCTGTAGATGGCAGCGTTTCCCGAGATAGCCACTTCACCATCCTGACCGCTGACATCCCACGCTATGTCTCCTGGCTGGTTAGTGCTTTTTTCCTTACTTGGGGACCCCTGCTCTCTGTTTCTCCCCCAGGCTGATGACAGATTCCTTTATAACACAGCAACATTTCTATTTTCAATAAGGAATAATTATGTGTGGAGTGTGTATGATCTCGGGTGTAGGTTTCCTCTGGGAACTTCGGTTTTCTCCCACAGTCCACAGACATGCAGCTAGGGTAACTGGTGTCTCTAAATTGCCGTGGTATCGAATTCTGTGTAAGTGTATGTGCCCTGCAATAGACTGGCATCCCATCCTGGGTGTAGCCAAACCTTGTGCCATGTGCTGCCTGGGATAACTTTCAACCCCACTCCCCCTGTGAGCGCTCCCACACAACAGTGACCAGATAAGCCAGTCAAAGATGTATGGATTGACAGATGGCAGTGCTAAATTGTTCTGTATGTTAGGAAATCATAAAGCCCGTAACTGTGTGTGTTATAAGGTCTGTTATAAAGGCCCCTCGCCGCGTTGTGTGTGTTTCAGGTGGACGAGTGTGATGCGAAGCTCTCCGAATGTGTTCAGAAGCTGTTGAAGGTAGGAGCACACCTCAGGTCCCAGTGTTTCCAGCAGCCAGTAAGGAAACAAACCGTTAAGCCGCTTTAACGTGATCAGAAATAGTTGGTACCTCCCAAGGTACACGAGAATTTTAGCAGTGTCCTGTGTAACACAGCCGAGCTGTCATATGCGTGTGTGTATATGTATGTATATGTGTGTGAGTGTGTATGTGCGTGTGTGTGTGTGTGTATGTATGTGTGTGTATGTCTGTGTGTGCGCTTGTGTGTGTGTGTGTGTGTGTGTATGTTTGTCTGCATGTTATTTATATATTGCGTCATAGGGACCAAAAGTTCCCACAATGTGATAAAAACTTTTTGACGTTGTGGGGACCAGTTTTTCCCTCCCCACTATGGAGAATTTCCCCTGCTGGGGGCCTTCAAGGGTGGCAGACTTAGGCATACAGATACATACATTCTATGTCGTAGTCCATCATTGAGAGAAACTAAATTTTATGAAAATCTGTGACTGCAATCTGTGACTAAAAATGTCAAAAGTGTTGTATTTTGTTTGGTTACTTATGGTTAAGGTTATGGCTGGGTGGGGGTTATGGGTGTCATTTTTGTGATTTGGGTTTTTCCCACTGAAATGAATGGATGGTCCCCACAAAGATACCAGAATCAGAATCCTTTTTATTAGCCAAGTATGTTTCCATACAAGGAATTTGCCTTGGTGGTGCTTTTAGAAGACATTACAAAAAACATACAACAATTATCAAAGGTATGTACAGAAAAGTAATAAACACTAGATTGGCAATTGGGTAATGTGATAATTATATGGTAATTAATTTTAACAGTAGCAGTAATGATGATAATGATATAATTAAACGTAATAAGTGTATAAATATAAAACTATGTGAATATAAACTATATATATATAGTTTATATTCATATAGTTTTATATTTATACTGTAGTTTTAGTTTTATGCTTATACTTTAGTCCGCATTAGCTCTGGGAGAATAGTATTAAATGCAGAGCTAAAGTCCACAAACAGAATCCTAGCATATGTCTCAGGACAGTCCAAGTGTTGGAGCATGAAACACAGTCCAGTGTTAACTGTGTCATCCTCAGGTCTATTGGTTATGTAGGCAGACTGTAGGGGGCCAAGCGATGGGTCTGTGATGGTTTTATGGTATGACAGCACAACTCTCAAAAGCCTTCATTACCACCGATGTGAGAGCCACTGGTCTGTAGTCACTGAGGCAAGAGACTCTGGGTTTCTTTGGAATAGGTGTTATTGTGGATGATTTAAGACTCAAAGATCCAGTGACTAGTTGAAAATATATGTGAAGACAGGTAACGGGTGATCTGCACAGTGCTTCAGACTGGCTGGGGTGACAGAGTCTGGACCAGGAGCTTTCCTTATATTCTGACTCCTGAAGATCTTGTTTACATCTCTGCCGCTGATTCTCATGGAGAGGTGGCTGGACGTAGGGGGGGTGAGCTGGGGAGAGTGTGGGCGAGGTGTGAAGGAACCCAGGTGTGAAGTAGGCCATTGAAAAGGTGAGGGCTGTATGATGTGTGAATGTGGCTTTTCAGACCTGCAGTAGAATTCATTTAATGTATTGCGCAGTTGATGGTCGTCTAGTAGCTGGGTGACATTTTTCTTTTTGTAGCTGGTTAATGTCTGCTTTCCTTTCCACACTGTAGCTTGTTTGTTGGTTTTCCCGGTTCTTAGCATACTCCATCTTGGCAGCTTTGATGGCCTTTTCCAGTTTGCGCTTAGCAGATTTGAACAGGTTTTTGTCGCCACTCCTGTAGGCCTCATCTTTTGTTTTAAGAAGCTGCCTGAGTTCAGCTGTAAACCATGGTTTGTCATTGTTGTACCTGACCACAGACTTTTTGGGAATGCGAGAGTCCTCGCAGAAGCTGATGTATGATGTTACAGTGTCTGCGTATTCATCCAATCTGCTAGTAGCGGTTTTGAAAACATTCCAGTCTGTCGAGTCAAAGCATGATTTTAATTGCTCTACAGCTCCACATCTGAATACCAATGTGCGTGTTTGATTTTTTGTGTGTATGTCACAGCAGGAAGAAGAAACCTGCCTTGGAGTGGTGCTGTCAGCATTGGACACAGCCCTGATGTCCTCCAGTGACCTACTGACCACTGCCGAGGAAGGTAAGAGTCTTTCCTGCTCACTGCAGTGCCAACCTGACTACGGAACCTACTTTTCAGTGCTGCCTTTCACAAAGTGCACCAGTCACTGGCAAATTATGTGTTACACCAGTGACACGTGTCCACAGCATGCTGAAGACTGTGTGCTTCACAGATTTCTGAGGCTGCTTGTCAGCCTGCCAGCATGAAGTACAAACCTTCAGGCAATGTTGAGGTGACATGAGCAGCCCTAATATGACTGACGATTGTGAGCTCGACAGTTATACAGTTATGGCTTCTTGCATACTCAGGAAAACACACAGAATACATTGGAGATACACACATGCAAAAACACCAGTGTTACTCAAAAGAGCTTTTTCAAAAGTGTACTGGGGAAAGCTTGCCCACATATTGTATGGAGTTAATGGATCACCATCCACCGTACCGTTCCCATTCATTCAGATCATCTGCATTTGTGTAACCTTCAATTGCAGGTAAAATCAGCTTCTTCTCTGAGGGGATCCTCTTTGTCCATCCTCAATATGGCAGTGTGACCTTGCCAAGGAACCTCATCTGTGGCCTTAAATTTTACCAAGGGGTAGGTCACACGTTTCTGCCATTTTCTGGTTTATTGAAGGACCTTTCTTCTAATTACACCGTACTTTACCGATAGTGCTATTGAGAATGAGTCGTGGATATTACAGAGCGTGCAGTGGTCTCCATGGGTATTAAGATCTAGGCTGGAGTAGTATTGCGGTAATGCAGTATACCGTGGTACTTCTGGCATATCACAGTATTTTGGGTATATCGCTGTATTTTTGTTCCCCAAAATATATCACAGCGAATGCCTCTGTTTGGCATATTGTATCGTGGGGGAGCCATCATGGCTGGGGGCAGCATTCTTACCGCTGAATTCTGTGCATTGTTCTTAGTTTTAAGTGGAAATGAGCAAATTCTGTGCTGTGACACACAGGACAGCCCCAAAGCAAATGAACGCAGCTCCATAGTGACCGGTTTTCTATGAGGTCATTTGGAGCTGAGCTCTGCGGCGCTTTAATGCGCGCGAGGTGGCTGTGTTTGGATGCCACGGAGCTGTGTGTTGGCTCTAATCGGGCTCGGCGTTCCAAGTCTCGACGGCGTCTCTCACGGGCCCCGCGGACGCAGACGCTCGGAAACGCCTCAGCTGTCAGCAGCGCAAACACGGAAGCCGAAGCTCTTTGTGCTCTTAAGCGGCAGGGCCCCGAGCAAGGAGGGAGAGGAACCGCGCCACTCCTGGGGGGCAGGAATGAAGCGCTGCTTTGCATTCATGTTATCGTAGCGTAAAGGGTTTGGTAACAAAGCTTGTTTTGAAGAGCGGCCGTCCCCCAGGGCCAGCGGAGCGGTGCGCTCTGAATACCAATGGTGCCTCAAATACGGGCCTCATTCTTGCCCCGGTGCTGCCCTGTCACTCCACAGCCATTCTGCTGCTGCCCCGGCTCGCCAGCCAAGTCACCTCCGGGCCTTTCGGTACCAGGGACGCGGCTCATGTTCTGGATTCTTCTGAGCTTTTTCTGGGCTCCCTGTTTTTATGTATGAGATTTCCCTGCTTGAAATGACAGGCACTTTCTGTTTAGCTACTGAACGTTATTGAAAGAAATATGCTCAACTGGATCAAGGTCCACCTTCTCAGGAAATAGTGGAAGCATATTTTTGAACTTGTTTGTGTCCTCTTTGTGTGTTTGACAGGACTCGTCTAGGACTCTGGCAGCCCTTTTTCTGGAGTACAAGAGTTCCATACTCCCCTTCTTGCCATTCCAGCTCCGTAGCGCCTCCCACAGTCTGGCATTTGGCTTGCAGGCCAAGTCCAATAGCTACAGATCATTTTGTGCACAGGTAGGAGCTGCTGTTGAAAGGCAGTAGAGGGAGCTGTGATCCGTTGATGGCCTTGACCTGGCCTCATGTGTGTTCAGATAAAAACCTTCAACACGTATGATTCATGTTTCGTGCAGTAGTCTGTCAATGCAGCTACATGTTCTTGTGAGTAAAAGCTTCTCGCCATCATTAATGGGGATGGCCCCCGAAAGCAGTTGACCCCGACCGCCTCCCCTATCCTCATGCCTGCTGCTGCGCTGCAGGTGCTCCCCATGTGGTTGCAGCAGAAATGCGACGTCAGGCAGATTATCCAGACAGTCGGCAGGGATCAGCTGACCCCTGAGCAGAAAATCATGTGAGTCACACTGAACACACCTCGCATTTCTACTGCTTGCATATATTCCCAGTTTTATTGGTAAATGACCAAGCTGCCTTGCAGATGTGTGAGCTTTATGTTAAATCAGTTAAGTTTAAGTGCCATCGGGGATGATGGCCCTTTGGGGTACGATGATGTCCCCCTTGATGTACTTTCTTCTACAGGCTTTGCCGACTTGACCGCCTGTGTGAAAGTCACGCCGCCCTAAGGACACTGCCTGGAGGCTCCCTGAAGGGCTCGAGCACAGCACCCCCAGGGCTCGAAGCGTACGTAGCCCGTCACCTGAGTGCTTTGGGCTCTCTTTCTCTTACTCTGCCTGATGTCGCTGTTCTGCTCAATGCGTGTAACATTCTGCAGGACTGAGAATGATCTACTGTGATGCAGATGTTGGTGTGGGGTGTGAGACTCCTCCTGTCACGGTCCCTGGTCGTTTTCTGCAGGGTGCAGTGGTTCAGTTTGTGTTTTCCAGCACGGCTGCCCTTACAATCTTCATCTTCCCCCAGGTTCCTGCAGCACTTTGCCCTCAGCAGCGTGGGCCAGGAAGTAGTGCAGAGAAACCACCTGGAAGTCCTCTTCAGCCAAAGGGAGATCTCCCCTCACCAGCACGCCCGAGACTGCAAGGTGCGTCTGCCGTGTCCCATCTGGGGAATGACTACTAAGGCGGGGAATATGTGTGTATAACGCGCTGTGTTTGTGTGTGTGTTTCTGTTCCTACAGATTGTGATGACCATTCTAACTGGGATTCCCGGGAGCTGTAAGGACAACCTCTGTAACTTCTTGATGAATCTGAATAAGTCTTATGGAAGGTAGGGGACATTTATATTGAACTCCGGCTTTCACGGGGAAGCTTTTCTTTGTCTTTTAAGTTTATTGCCTCTGCCATCATAAGCGTCAGTGCTGTGCTGTGATGGCCCACAGGTGGATGGTGTACCGTTCTCCCCTGGACAGACACGAGGTGTTTTGCAGAGCGCACTTTCAGCGATACCTGTCTTCTCTGCTGGAGAGTCAGATGAACACTGGCACCCAGCTCTCTGGCCTGAGTCCCAGCAAGTGCCGGCTTCTGGTGCTCACCCCTGGGTAATACCACATGTGAAATGCAGGGGGCGACACTGTCAATGTGTTTCAGTGCCTAACTGCACAGTCAGCCAGCCTCCTGTGTGTTGGGTTTTCTAGTTTTAGAGTTGTAGTGTATTGCTGCCTAGTCTGACATAATCAGAACCAGCGGGTTAAGGCAGTCGATGGCAGGTAGCACTAAACAACCCTATTCACTGTTTCAAATCCTACATTTACTCTGTAAATGTAGACAGCCACTTCACCAATTATGACTTTTTGTTGTATTTTTTTCAGTTGTATATGCAAGTCTATTTGCCACTCGTATACAATGCAATTTAAATAAGAGATTAAATCAGTGCAGGCTTGAATTCTGTGGTCGATGGTGGACGTAATAAACCCCTGATCCAGAATCAGTGTTGCGCATAGAACTGCACTGTAACCCAATCAGACTGTGCCCCGTGCCAATGCTATACATTTGCTGTCCTTTAAACAGCCAACC
Source organism: Mormyrus proboscirostris (assembly GCA_026779585.1). NCBI lineage: Eukaryota > Metazoa > Chordata > Actinopteri > Osteoglossiformes > Mormyridae > Mormyrus > Mormyrus proboscirostris. The sequence goes on along the minus strand of JAODKF010000018.1, from coordinate 22,885,785 downwards.
GCAGGATCTCCTTGTGAAAGGAGAGTCGTGGTTGTGTCAGAGAGGCGTGTCAGTTCATAATGAGCCCCCAGAAAATATCGTGTCACTATTTGACACTTGACTTGAAAAGATTAGCGTGCTATGTATCATAGCAGCTTGCCTACTGTGTCACAATGTTTACAACAGGGCCAAAAAATCAATTGCATTTCAGATTTTTATATAGCGTAAAGGGTGTATTGCCAAACAAAGCCTGTGCCAGACAGAATAAGAGTGGAATAGAAGAATGTGTTGTAGTGTTCATAACATATAAAGGGAATTAATTAAGAGCTATGTTGTGCTTTTTAGATGTTGTATCATAAGTATGTGGTGTAAATATTGTCTTTGTCCTGTTCGGTTGTTCATTGTAATGGTTAGAAGGAGAGCAGTGTTAAAGGTTCCTAGTTCAGTCTGGGTAGAAGGTTAGGGATTTAAAAAAATGGCCCAGTTAAAGAGTCAAAGAGTGCAAGAGAGCAGATGGTGTGTTATTTAAATGCTAATCAAATGGTATTGTCAAATTGATTCTACATTGTATTGCATTCTGTGGTTAAATCATTATGGGGGAAGAAGGCACCTTTATAGCCACCGTTAAGGCTTGTACTCTGACTATATTTCTGTCATTCCATAGTCCATTAGATGTGAATTTCGCGATGATTTGCATACCTCATACCTGCCTGTATTTAGACATATGAATGTGTAAACAGTAGTGCCTTATGTGTTCATCCCAATAGCACCCTCAAGAATAAATAAGAAAAACAGGTACTAAACTATATTTTTTGCACAAGAAAACAACATTCTGAATGGCATCAGCGGTAATTTGTTAACATCGGCCACCGTGTCGCACGTCTTAGTGTTTCTGTGTCCGCTAGGCACTGGCAGTCCTGCTTCTGCTCTTGCACACCAGTCAGGTATCCAGTTCTCACGGTGCTGCTGCGGCTCACGTATCCACTTCTTATCTCTTCTGCTCAAGGGACTCCTGCCTGACATGTGACTGTTCTTTATGTCCGTGATTTTGTCACTTACAAAAGGTCAGGCCGGCTCATTCTCAACAGTACTTAAGGTCGTGTTGATTTCCTATCATTAGATCTACTGTTTATATATGGCAGCATTATGCACAAAATCATATTGTGTGTATTGTGCTCCCTACTTGACTCCGTAGTGTAATATGGGTGACCGTAAAATAGGTGCATATTATCTCAGATTTTTGCCGTTTCAAAGTGTTTCTGTTTGAACCCCTTATTGTCCTTCAGCTTGGCATCTGTATTCTGTTTGGGAAACTCTTTCTGCTTGGCCTCACACCTTCCCTCTGTTTCAGATACACGGATGTGGCAGACGTGGTGCAGGCAGTGCTCGCCCACCCAGACCCCACGGTTCGAGATGCCTTCAGCGTGGGTGCCATTACTGCCTGTGTGGACCCCCTCAGCTCCTTCATGGAGCACAGGTGAATAATACCACCACAAGTCACTTTTATTTGTAAATATTCAACCAGCCAAATTCAAATTATGGTGAAATTAAATGTTTCTATATCCCTTTTACATTAAGACATATAATTTATAGGTGGCTCTATGGATATTGCTGTACAGTGTTGGTGAGGGTGGCCCTATTTAAGCTGGGGGTTGTGATTGGTGTGAAACTCAGTGAGTTTAAGAAGCTCTGGCTGTGATTGGTGGGTCACTGGTTCAAATCCCAAGGTCAGGCCAAAGTGATTTTACCACTTGCCCCTTAAGTATGGCCCTTAATCTCCAGTTGCTCCAAGTTGCTCCAAGAATTGCTTGCTCTTTTCTAAAAGAAATGTACAGCACTTTGAATAAAAGTGTCTGCTAAATAAATAAAGAGTGCACTGCTAACACATTTACATTCTTTGTTATTCTGTCTTTTTTCTGTATCAGCTGCATGGGGCTTGTAGGTGGTTCAGTGGAGAAGTTTAACAGCTGTATCTTTGCACAGGAATGTCTTGGAAATGCTTACAGCTTAAGTTATATCACCAATTAAAAACATCAGCGGGCACTTTACATTTAGCTTTTCATTTCGGCCTGATTTGTTGCATTGAGCTACCTGAAGACCTGTAGAGTACCTCCTCCACCCCACCTCCCAGCTATTTGCCAATATATTTAAATGTTGGTGGTATTTATTAAAGGATTAAGTCTGTCTGACTATTCATTTACCTGTGGGTCTGTGTGCTTTGAGTAGGGATAAATTAATAAACTTAAGGACTAACAAACACTTCACTGGAGAATGCTGTGATAATATAGCAATGACTGATACATATGTTCTTGATTCTTGAGTTGATTTATTCTTTTTAGTTTTACCTGTATTTCATTTCAGCTTCGGGGTAAGCAAAACGTTTCCCTGCTCATGGAATATAATTTGTTTATTCTGAACGGTGTAACTCAAAACTAACGCTGGCTTATTATATAATCAGAAACTTGAAATTGTTTGCTGTTATCCCGTCTGAACTGGGCTCCAAAAGATGTTTGTCTGGGGCGTCCTGTACTAGAGAAAAACTGAAGGATTCATCATTTCCTCAAATGAAAAATGTACCTCAGTGAGGCAAGTAACCAGTTATGGCATCAAGGAGAAAGAATAATCAAGCTTGGTTTATAATTTCTGTCAATGTCACTTGTCCCTCTACAAAAGGGCTCATGCACTAACTGGTCCCTAATTATTATTATAAACCCGATTTTTCACTCTATTAATTTATTCCTGGTGTCTCAGTTGGTTTTCTATTAGCGTCATGGTCCTGACAACATGGCAGACGCTCGCCTGTCATGATTTAACACGTTGCTTATTCCGATATCAAAGAAATAATCGACGGGGTTTGATCTGTTCAGTAGTTCCCTATATCTGTAGATAATATGTTTCAAAATCTTCTGTGGATAGCCAAAATTGTAGATAATAGTAAACCGTTCGCAGATCCCATATATGATGTTATTTTTGTGTACATACATATGGTAAAGTTAAACTGATAAATTATGCACAGTCATTGCCAATATTAAATGCGGTAACATTAAGGTACATTGTACACTATTATACAGTACTGTACTCTCTCGAATGAAAAGGGATACTGACGTTTTAGTGTAATTTTCAAGAGACGATATAGTAATGAAAAAATATGTATCAAGGGATGATGAAGCAGTGAAAATTGTGCTTTTTATACCCCTCAAAGGATAAAGGAACAATGAAAAAACATAGCCTATTGTTACACGTTTTGCAGTGAAAAAAACAGCGTCGTTTACCTGTTTTTTTTTTTATTTTTTATTTTTAAAAACCCAATTGTGGGTACTCACTGGCTTGCGCCCTGTACTAGTCTGGTGTGCAGTTTGAAATTTATGAACCAATTCTGGAGTTTTTAAAGTTTTCTTTTCAGACCGTGGTAAACCAGGATTAACTGAAACCATGCATACAGGAGTCCCCCTGTATATTTAAAGAAACATAAACAAGCCAAGAAAATCAATTTATAAGAACTTTTTCAGTTAGTGTTTTGACAGTTACAGTTGAACTGAACCATCCATCCATCTTCTAACCACGTACTTTGGTCAGCATAGGCACAAATCTAGGGTCTAAATCGAATGCCGGTCTATTGAATGAAACCAAGACATTCAATTGCAGACTTAAAGTATATTAATGATAATCATAAATTAAATATTAATGAATTCTATTTTATTTTTTTTCTTGCAGATATGTGTTTCCCAAGCTCTTGGAACAGTGCAGTCATGGTAAGTTGTGTAGCTGCTTACCCCAACAGCTGGTTACCATCAGACTTTGAGCAATGGTGGAATATGGATGACAGTGATGTGCGTGGGTTTGTTTGAGCCTGTGCAGGCCATGGCTGTTGTTCAGAAGCTCATTTCATGTTGTTGTTTCATACTGTTAGTCATGAGGCAGTATGTTCGTTTGTGGTGTATTCAACAGCTGGGCAAAATCTTCTGATTGGTATGATGAACTATCCGGGTGGATTGTGTTGTAGTGTTTTTTTAGATGAGTTTCTGCTTGGCATGGACAGTGTGATGCCCATGAGTTTCTCAATTCTTTCAGTGGGAGGTGTCCTTGCTTTTATGATTTCCTGTGGGGAGGCTTATCAGAAGCAGGAGGCCGTTGGGCTTCTGCTCTGTTGGAGAGTCGCCTGTAGTGGGCTATTGGTCTTCCCACACTTATCCGCAGTGAGTGGTGGATGTCAGGGAATTCTTGCTCAGTGTGAGACTGCTCATCTCTGATGACCGTTGCCTTTCTGAAATCCCCCGCCAGTTTGCCTGTTGCCTAGAGGCAGCTTGGCAAACATCACAGTTGTGTATTGGCAAGGAAGACTTATGCACAGGGCTGCCCTGCACTGGGCACATCTCGGTGTGTGATGATACACAGGGTAGTTCAGTGCCCATCCTAGGCTCAGAGTAAGTTTTACCTAGCCACGTACGTGATATTTTCAAGAAATTTTGTTTTTTTTTTTTGTGCATTTTCATACATAATTAACATTCTTTAAATTTCAGCTATATACATATGATGCTGCATTAAAACCATAACAGCTCACTGCTGCCTGCTGAAAAGGTTCCAAAGCAGTTTGTATCTGTTATTTTTCACCCTGTAATTGCTATCAGGTTATTACAGCAGAGGCACTCTTGGACTTGAGCTAAGGTTCTGACGTCTAATGTTCTCTTCTGTCTGCCCCAGGTCTGGTGAGCAATGTAGTTTTTACGGGGCTGACCCAGGAGCAGAGACACCCTCTTCTGAAGCAGGTACAGCAGCTGGTGCGAACTGCCAACCCTGATACCGCCTTTATCCTGGCTGAGAAGGGTGCTGTCACCAGGTATGTCCCTATATCCATGCTGCCTGGTTTGAAATGTAAAGCTGATTTGCCTCAAATAATAATATGATGACATGTCCTGTATAGGAATGAAGACGTGGAGCTGATCCTATCTGAGAGTAGTTTTTCAGAACCTCTGATGCTAACGGCTCGTTACCTCCTGTACCCTGGATTGTATGTATAATTCTAAGTTGTCAATTGGTTACACCTGGGACTTGTGGACACCTGGCAGTGAAGTCATATCCCCAGTCTTATTGGTTCAGTATAGGCATTAACATTTATAGGCTAATGTTCTGGTAAAATGCAGGCCATCTCTGAGGTTCAGAGAAGACATTTTTCAGGTGATTGGTTAGGGTTTAGAGCAGTGGTTCTCAACCTTTTTTTGCAGTGGGCCGCACTATGTCCAAGTTCAAGTCTCACGGGCTGCATATTATTTACA
>JAODKF010000018.1:22866345-22880433 GCA_026779585.1 Mormyrus proboscirostris | reverse complement strand
TATTTTTTTTTACGTGGTCAGCATCGCGGGCCGCATTTGCATTTGTGACGGGCCGCAGGTTGAGAACCACTGGTTTAGAGGCTGACCATTTTGATAACAGAGGAAAATAAATATAGTTAATCATCAATGTATGTAATTCTTGATTGATATGTCTGGTGCTTAACAACGTTGACTGTGTTTGTGTCCAGGAATGTGGGGAAGTTCTGCTCCGGTGACATGTCTCCCACAATGAACCACCACTGTGTGACCTTTAGTCGACCACTTGACCGGCTGCAGTTCATGGCTAGATGCAAAGGTAGGACCTCATCATGCTATAGACTCATCACACATCATCCTGTAGTTCTTGCTGCCGGGTTCTCACTACCCTTGTATTTAAATCATCCATTCTTATCTTCAACAGAGTTGAAGCCTTTGAGACCTGACCCTTTCTGTGGAAATATCTACCACATTTGTGGTAGAGTCAAGTTTTCTGGTAAACACTACCTGCTGAGTGTGTAGTTTTCTGGTAAACACTGCCTTTTTTGAGTAGTGCATAAACCTCTCTTCCGAATTTGATGTGAGCACCTTGGCCTCACGCAGTGTGATATTTTAAAGTTTGACAGTCGTTTATTTCTCTTTCATTATATTGCGTATTCAGTAAGGAGGTGTATTATCACCTACCTGGAAGCATGTCGTTATTATAGCTGTGGACTTTCTTGGTATATACTGCGTGTTAATTGTATTTCAACACAAACAGTATTGAATGTTTTAGAGGAAGTGTACCGAAGTTGTAATACGGTAAGAAACTTGCTGGTGTTTCTGCATCTTACGTCTACATTTAGAACATTTAGAGTTCAAGTCATAAATGTTGGTTCTCCTCGGTTTTGCTTTCTTTTTCCCATATGTTTTTTGAGTCGTATTTTTAATTTTCACAGTGAGAACGTGCTGCAGTTTACATAACCAAAGTGCCAATATCTAGTAGTTAGGGCAGCTATTGCGATTTAATCGTGATCATATGTCGCATGCACAATAATCACCAGGGCTTTAGATGATGGGTGAAACATTTGTAGAACGTAGTGTGATGTGTAATGTGACGCCCAAAAGTTAGTAATCTGTATAAATTTGCTGTATCTTTATGTTTAATAAACATGTCAGACTTTAAACTGCAAATAGTACTACCATACCACAGAAATCTTTTTACTTTATCTCCTCTTTTAAAAGATGTCGTGGCTGTTGAGCTGTCCCTGTCCAGGTGTCCACTTCAGTGCTTATCAGTTCCATGATTTACCAAAACAGTAGCATGTGGTGTGCTCCGATAACCAAATTTAAACATAAGGATACTCCAAATTTATACAGAGTACTAACTTTTGGGTGTCCCGGTACACATCTCATTAATATTTTAGGCGTTCTACTAATCTGCTTACCAAATTGTGGGTGTAAGTAAACATCCATATAGTACTGAAAAGTCAGCATCCGGATAAATGTTTCACCTGTCACCTAAAACCCTGGTGATTATTGCAGAAGCGCCATATAATCGCAATTAAATCATAATGTGGTATCGTGCCGCCCTACTAGTAGTGCAATACGACCAAATTATAAGCTACTGTACTCACTGGAAGATTTCAGGCAAGATTCTTGCGCTTTAATACTACAGATCTGATTGAATGGTTAAATTAGGATACTAGATAAAACAATGGAGAATACCAGTGGGACAGGAGCTTGGCATGTGAAGAGAGCACAGTAGCATTAGCATGGTGTATCACAATGCCATATGAAGACAGCTCACAGCAGCTGCATTGTTTTATTTAAACTAGCCCACATGTTTGAAAAGCACATGTTCATTTCCTGGCTGTCAGCACCTTCTTGCTTGTACATTGACTGAGGTGTGTGTTATGTTCAGATATTGCTTGGACATACATTTTATTATTACAACCCAGTGGTGTATATGCATAACCTTTTCATAGCATTCCGATAACATTGTTTGAAGATCACATTAGTCTTTTGGCATGGAGCAAGATGTTGTTTGGTGCAGTGAGTAACAGCTGTTCTCCTCCAGACTCTGACAAGCTAATGGAGGTGAGCTTCGGCTCAGTGAGTGGAACTCTGAGCCTGGTCCCAGCAATGGAGGGCTCCAACCTGCCCACCCACATCTGCTCCCTGCAGTTTTATGGGGTGGACCTCACCATGGAGGGTCTCAAGGACTGGCTGCGCCAATGTACTCAGAAGGTACGTGATCATGGCCACCCTGGAGAAGCATGACCCATCAACTCTTAATGGGCAATGACCTTGCCCCTCATTCTCAATGCAGTAAGGAAGAATCAAGGGAATGAGAATACAGTCAACATGAAAGAGTAGAGCATGGTTAACCTTGAGTGTTGATGAAGAGTATCATGTGGTCGATGTGGAGTGTTGGAGTAGCATGTGCACAACTCAGATTTACGCTCCGTGGAATTGAAATCTTGCATCCTTCAACATTTGATTTTTTTTATTATTTTTAAAAGCTTTTAAAATTTATTTTCATTTTAAATGTTTTTCCAGAAAGCTGCAAGGAAAGCCTTAAAAACAAGGAAGACACTGACCCCTCAGGAGATCAGGACCATCCACGTGAGTCATCAAAAATGAATATTTTCCTTCCTGTTTTTTCACCCAACTGATTTATAACAGTTATACATCTCTGAACCAAGACATCATGACCACCCCCACATGACGCAAATAATGTTGACTATCTTGTAAAAAACCTTGTGTGTCAGGGCTGGGATACGTTAGATGGTAAGCTAACATTCAGTGCTTTGTAGTCAAGTTAAGTGCACAAGAAATGGGCAGGGGTAAAGATGCAGTGACTTTGATAAAGGCTAAATCATTACGGCTAGACAGCTAGGTCAGGGCATCTCTGAAATGGCAAGGTGTGTGGGGTGCTGGTTGCCAGCCGTGATGTGTACTTTCAGTGACACATTTGGCAGATAACTTTGATGATGTTCACAACACACAGTGCAATGGCCCTGCTGGAAGCAGCACATATGTTGAAGCGATAAGTTTATGACTTGAACCTTGCAGGTTTGGTTCAAAACTACCCTGACTTATTTTCTGACGTAACATAAGCCTTAGCTTACTTTCTTTACATTTGCTGTTGGTTTCTCACCTACAATCATAATTATGTTTAATAGCTGCTTTATTTCTACGTCAAATTAAGTAATACTACCAAGTGTCTTTGGCTTTCTATATTTCCAGGTGGCTCGTCACTTAGACCCTCTGCCAGTGGGGTACTTCTACAATGGGAGCCAGTACGTGACCTTTTTTGGGGAGAAAATGACCTTTCATCCGTGTATCCTTTCACGTTTTCAAGAAAAATTGATCTTTGCATGTGATATGTACCGTTTCTGCTCAATAATTAGAGTCTGTGCTGTGTTCTCCTTACCTGGAGTTTATCCAGTATTGGAGGAGTTCATTGATGAGTATTTAGAAGAAGCCAACAAAGAGATTGAAAACTTCAACCACCAGCTGGAGCAGCAGTGCCAGGATGATCTGTTTGACCCCTAGACACAGCCGTCCACAATATTCACATCCTTCAAGGGAAGTTATGGGTGGGTTGGGGAGGGGGGTCCTGCTATTGCAATGGATATGCCATTAAGTATTTATACAAGAGGCTCGCATATGGTCATCTCTACAGCTAAGGGCATAAACCACTTAATACAACAATACAGCCGGGTTCTGCTCTGTATAGATATGAGGGTCCTTCAAAGTGGCAACAGACTTAGTTGGGCAAAATGCACAGTGAAGTCTGAATTTAGCCTGTAGCAATTCTGGTCTTGTGGGCTAGTTATCAGATCTCCGAAGAGTGTTAATATGAAGAGGCTGATGATAGCAACCTAATACTGCAGCCACCTGTTATCCTGCTGAATTTATGTTGCAACAGATTCATAATGAGCCGTATATCACCTACTGCAGTGTAGATAAGTGTCACACACGTTCCGGCTCTGGCAGTATGAACATGCAGTATGTTCTGCATCTGGCTTCTTCATGGGTGACCTACAGAGAATAGTACATGCCTAAAGAAATTAGCTGTTCCCTTTAACAATTTTCGTTATACTGAGCTCCATTCATTGGCAGAACATCACGTTTTGCTTCGGGATTATATTGGGGGGGGGGGGGGGCATCTGGCTGGGGTTGGGCAGCTCAGCTGAAGTTGGGGTAATGATTTTAGGCATCCTTCTGGAATGCCTGTGCTGTGTGTCTGCAGAGTTTATCCTCTGCAACAGTAGGTTAGTTGCAGCACTGCGCTCCAACTGTTGTGTCTTTAGTCCTATGCATGACTTTTGCTTGTTTCAGTGACAGACCTAGTTAGTCCTAATTGGAGGAGGGGTCCAGCAGTATTTATACAATAGCTGAATATAAATTTCATTTTAAGAATACAATGTCTCTAATAGAACTGCTTTAAGGTCAGAACTCTTCATTGCACAGCAAGCATTTTTCTGTGTCCTTCATGAGAGTAAGTACACAGTATCTACAGAATATCTGCAGACCGCTGGTCGCTCCCTTAAATGTGGTGAACCCTGCACCATTTGACTACCACATTTTTGGCACTCGTTGGAATAACTTCATCTGTAACAATTACATACCAAACTGTTTCTTTAGGTCAAACGTAGGCCAATCGACTGACTTAGTGTCCATCCTATGTTAGCCACTTACAGTGAATTGACCTCACACCAGCTTCAGGTAGGATGAAGTACTTTAGATCACGTGGTCTGAATTGCACTGTGTTTACCACAGCATGCGTGCATGTATGAAGGGAGCATCGCATATCATGAATAGCTTATGTGTGCTTTTGACAGAATTGACCTTGAAGCTGATCTAATGCCTGTCCTCAGCAGCCTGGACAGATGGGATCAATAAGCCCTAACAAAGAATGCTAGTGATATGATGACCAAAGACTCGATGGCTCTGCTTAAATGCTGTGGGCCCCTCCACTTTGTCACGTTTGAGCGGGATCTAAGATTGGAACCTGACCAAACCCTGGGTGTCAAACGGTCAGAGTGCCTCTGATGGCTCCTAGACCCCAGGAGATGCTAGAGGTTCCATCGTAGCATCTCTAGGCAACAAAGCGTCTGGAAAAATTCCAACTTACGTTGTCTTTTTCTAATATTAAGTGCAATTTTATTCAGAGGTAACAATTCTGTATACCTGCCCATGGACTCTTTAAGGATTGAACATTTTAAACTACCAGATTCTTGACCCTGCTAACGTGCAGATGTCTGCACTGTTGTCTTATATGTTTTGGAAGGAGAAAATGTCATTGTGAGTCCCAAACAGCTGTTGGGTGCATTGAGGGTGATTGGGGTTTAATCCCCGTCACTCATGCTTGGAATCTGTTCTAAACCAAGCTTCTGGACTCATCCCTTGCTTTGCTGCTTACCCTGAACCCGTGCCCAACGATCATCAGTCTGTGCAGACTCAGCGTCCTTAGTTCAGCTTTCTCCGATTACTTCTATTCTTCTTCCCAGTTGATGTGGCTGGTGTTGAAGGGATAAAGACATTAAGAGCATGTTGGGTGCAGCATAGCTTAAAATAGGGGACTCAAAAATTGAGAAAGGATGAAATTGAGTCTTTCATTCAAGTGATGATGTATTATTGATTTAATAAGCCATCGATTGCATGAATATTGCAGTCCTCAAAGGGTCCAAAGGGTATATAAAATATTTACTTCAGTAAATAGTACTAAAAGGTAATTACTCTTTATGTACTTTTTGCATGTGTTAATATAAGATCTGTTTACTTATATGAAACAGCCTTTCACCAAACTGGTTCCTAAAAAGTCCGCATTCTTTAAGTATGCGAGAAGAATTTCATGACCTCTACAAAATATATATTTTTTAATACTGTGAATTGGTTAAGAAGTCAAGGACATTAGTATTTTAATAATAATGTATTAAATAAAAAGTGAACCTCTGAGTGAAAAAGGAAAACAGAGGGACATCTTTGGGGGTTCTGCTCCAGCGATGGCTTGGCAGCGGCCGAGCTGAGCATCATTAGGATGCGTATGGTTTGCCTCTCCTGCAGGGATACAATGAGGGCGGAGGGACCCTCTTAGTTCAGTCTTGGTGAAAGGAGTCTTAGTAAGCTGTTCTTTAGGAAGTATTCTACTCAACCAGAGGGGATGTGGCAGAGTGGGGACCCCTCCAGGTCAGTCCAAGTGGAAACGAATCAAGTAGACCAAAAACAATGAGCACTAGCTGCCCCAGGGACATTCCTGGTGCCCGGAGGACAGCTTGCATCATGTTACCATGGCTTAATCAGAAAGATTGGAACAGGAGCGATGCCAATTCTGAAGGCGCCCCTCAGCGTCTCCCAAAGCGGTGACAGAGATCGGGCGTGATGGATGGCATTTGGTTGGGGCTCTTTCCTTGCGTTAGGTGGCCCCCACAGGAGCCTGGAGCACCCCTTCCCCCCACTGTGCCAGCCCCCCCTCTGTGCCACGCTGACATAACCAAGTGCTGTGTGTTCTTATAACGTAGAGGCTAGTGGTTTTGTCGCTGAAGTTATAGGACAAAAACGTGATTCGGAGTCAAAAGGAGGGGTTGTTTTTTGATTTATTTATATACATACTTTTGTGCAATGAAAATAATCTGTTGCCTTAGCATTCATGGTTCAAATGTCAGGAATTGCTCTACTCCTGTAACTCAGTGGTGTTTAGTTTTTAAGGGTGAATAATTTATGTAAAGGGCCCAGATTTGGAATTTGCACTTTCTAATAAGAACAGAAATTTGAATTCTATATATTTGTATGATTTTGTTACCTAATAAGGTGGCTGATTTTGATATATTGAGTATCTAGAAGAGAGGCTTGTTCCTGGACAGAATCCCTTTATCAGAACCTCCTCCCTCACTTTTGAAAAAACACATTAAGCTGTGTAAACTGCTGCTATCAGGTGTCCTGCTTACTTTCTGTATTGGCTCAGTGCTCTCAAACCAGAGTGTACTAGTTTGGGCTGACCTAGGACTTAGGGCTAAAGGAAAGAGGAGCTGAACTCCAGATCTCAGGCTAAGCAGATACTGATGCCACTGGCTGCCAGGTCACAGGGGACAGGAACACCTGCCGTGGTCATGTAAGAGGTACTTTAAGTTTAGACTGTGAAATTTTGTGAAGGGCTCAGCGCTTCTTACCTGCCTCCCGTCTCTGTAATCCATACCATAACAGCCATGGCTCTCATTCCACAAGCACAGGAACAAGCCTCAGATGTGGCGATAGAAGTAGACTGAAATTGCACAAAGCCCTTCAAACTGAGATACCAGCTAAAGACTCCCTAACGGATGGGTCTTACTCCAAGGTTTTCTGTTTGCAGTTTTTGGTTCCGTTTGGTAGTTTTAGGATTTTGGGGATGTTCAAAATGTTTCTAAAGACTTTCCTTAGTCTATAAACTCTAAAATATTTTAAACAAAGCTAAAACTGACGTCAAAAACTTACCTCAATACTGAATTAAAATTATTTTTAGTCTAGTTGAATAAAAAATTATTCTAGAGACTAAAAATAACTTCAGGACATCATAAATGTGACTTGAAATGTGCCATATATATTTAAATGTTGCTGTTTAAAAAATTAAATTTGACAAAAAACAATTTAATTGTATTTGCACAATGCTACTGTTTTTTTCCTATGACTTTTTATAGTATATGTATCACAAGTAAATCATTAAAATCTATATTAATATTGGTAATTCTTCTGGTTTTGTAATCTATGCTTCAGTTGTTTTTCTTTGTTGCAGGTTTTTCTAATACATTCAAACACACTGTGGTTATAAAGCAAATAAAAGGTTTTGTTCGCACATTGAGCTCCTTTCATTTGACACCCGTGTTCTGCCTCTTGCCTCTTCTCTCCTGTATAAAATGTGGTAAAGCTGGGTTTTAGCCCTAATCGTCCCTATTTTCATTGTCAGGAAATGTCCTGAGTACTGCTCTTTGATTTGACCCCAACTCTCGGCAGCCCTCAAAAGGTCTAGGCCTACACTGCTTTGTGGGTGAACACTGGCAGTCTACAGGGTAGCTGCAATACATCGTGGGTAAACAGGTAGCTTGTGGGGTGTAGCTGCACTGCTTTGTGGGGGAATATGGACATCTTGCAGGGTGTTGTTACAATACATTGAAGTCAAACAAACAGTTTGTGCACATGTTGGACATATCAGTTACTGTGCCACTAGGATGGAATGGAGATAATCAGGGTATCCAGGAGATGACTGTTGACAAGATCAACATCTTTTAAACCCTTTGCTAAAGATAGCCCAAGGCTTGCCTTCACCATTATAATTAACTACCAGGAGTTCAAGCTATTTGAATATATTCACAGCACCAAGGCTAAGTGAAAAAGTATTTGTTGATGTGAAATATAAATTAAATACAGCTAGTTATTGCCCTAGCTCTTCACACCACATTAGCACACCGGTAAAATAAAGAATCTTTTTTAAAGATGCCGTTTATCAATTTCACTTTGACATTCAACACAGTAAAGTCGCAACAACTAATCCAAAAGCTGTCCCATCCTGGTCTGAAAACAAGACTTTGCAATTGGATGCTGGACTTTCTGACAGAGTGACTACAGTCCGTCTTGAGACTCTACTGACTTGAGACAGGCAAGAATGCCACCTACCATCCTGTCCAGCTACAGTACACCGGCCCAATTGATAGTACTCTCACAAACTGCAGCATAACCTGCTTCGGATCCTATAACACCTCAGAATGTCAGGCCCTCCAAAAATCAGCAGAAAAGATTGCAATGCCTTCGCTGCCTTCTCAGCATGTTCAATGACCACGGCATCCACAGGGCCATCAGAGATCCATCCTCTTTGCCCAGTGCCATCTGGTAGGGGGTTTTGCAGCCTCAAAGTCAGAGCAGTGAGGCTTAAAAACAGCTTTTTCAGTTTAACTATTGAATGGTCTGGCCCCTCCCAGTCTAAGACTACTATAGGTCTCCTAAAAAGTCTAACTTTTGTCAACTCTGTACTGGAATCATAACTAACAAAACCCACACACTCAATACCGTAACCGCGTTCAATTATTGCACTTCCATTTGCACAACTGCATGTATATTTTTATTCTGTATTTTGATTGCATTTTTCTGTCTCTGTCCATGTCTTAGTCTGTAAATTCTGAGAGTCAATATTTAAAAAGTAATGTTTATGTTCTATTTATCACTGTTTTTCTTGCACCATGACCAACAAGATCGTAATTTAATCTCAGCTGAAGATGACATTTTATTTTATTTTATTTTATTTTATTTTATTTATCCTTTATTTTACAAGGAATGTCCCATTGAGATACATTATCTCTTCTTCCAGGGAGTCCTGGCCAAGGTGGCAGCAATAAGTTACAAAAAGTTCCAACATACACAAACCACATACCCATAGAACATGTAATATTAACACCTAAAGACATACAAACATACCAATGAATACAATACAATAAACACAGACTATCAGACTAAAATACATGGAAATTCCAGTTGTCAAAAAAGGCAGAGAGACATCAAAGGTACTTTGATTTGATTTATTACTTTTAAAGATGTTCCTGCTATCGAGTGGCCTATTCTTTTCTTTTTTATTGTTACATTGTGAAATTTTATCGAAATAGTAAAATTCTCTTTCAGTAGGAATTGACATTAGAAAAATAGTAGTTCTCAGATGGTGTTAGTATGACATTAAGGACTGTGGTAACAATTCAATGGTTTGATCAAATTGCTTCTCAGTAATGTGGCTGGTCATCCTCTAAAGTATTTTTTTAAAAATACTTCTCTCCTCCATTCACCCTTAAGGTGAATCAGCATCACTGAGCCATAGCACAAAGTAGAACATTTACTTTGGTGCTTGTGTCCATTTCAATTTGGGATGCAACCCCGTGTCAATGTGGGTGAAGCCAGAAGACATGGCAATGATGAGTGTGGTTGGATTGCACTTTCCACTTTGATTAAGGCTAGTACTGTTTAAAATATAAAGTAATATGTCCTTCTAGCATTTTTTCACAATCATCTCTATGTCATGTAACTCATCTCTGTGTCTGTTAAGAAATGCATAAGCTCAGGCCTTGCATAAAGGTGAACAAATGGGTTTGTGGGCTGAGAAAATTTATTGTGGGGGATTCCACCACTCTCAACTGGCAAAATCTATTGTGGGCATGTACAGGGGTTGAACAATGAAACTCAAGGACCTGGTCAATAGTGTTTGAGGTTTCAGGCCTATTGATGTGCATGCACATTCCTTCAGTATCAGAGTGTGAAAGTTGAATCAGCAGAGCAATAGTACATAAAATTTTGCTATCCACCCAACATAATGGGAGACATATCAGAGTTCAAAAGAGGACAAGTTGTTGGTGTGCGTCTCGCTGGCACATCTGTGACCAGGACAGCAAGTGCTTGTAGTGTTTTCTGAGAGCCACCGTATCCAGGGTAATTTTAGCATACCACCACAAGGGATGGACCATATCCAGCAGGAGTAACTGTGGACACAAAAGGAAGCTGTCTGAAAGGGATGTCCGGGTACTAACTTGGATTGTATCCAAAAAACATAAAATCACAGTTATCCAACTCATTGTGGAATTAAATGCGCAGCTCGACTCTCCTGTTTCCACCAGAACTGCTTGTCAGGAGTTCAACAGGATCAATAATCATAGTTGGGCTGCTATAGCCAAAACCTTGGTGGATAATGTGAAACATGTATTGTTCTCTGATGAGTCCACATTCACAGTCCTTCCCACAGCTGGGGGAGTTACGGTGTTGAGAAGCCGTACTGGACTGTTGTGCACCCAGAGTGAAGCACGGAGATGATGGTTTAGGCTGCGATAACATGGCATTCCCAGACCCACTGCGTGTTCTAGATGGGTGTGTCACTGCCAAGAACTACCGAACCATTCTGGAGGACCATGTTCACCCAATGGTTCAAACATTGTACCCTGAAGGTGATGCCATATACCAGGATGATAATGCACCAATACTCAGACTGCTGACAGAGTGGTTTGATGAACATGACAATGAAGTTGAACATCTCCCATGTCCTACACAGTCTCCAGATCTGAATATTATTGAGCAACTTTGGGGTGTTTTGGAGGAGCAAATCAGGAACCGTCTTCCTCCACCAGCATCATGTAGTGACCTGGCCACTGTTCTGCAAGAGGAATGGCTCAAAATCCCTCTGGCCGCTGTGCAGGACTTGAATCTGTCATTCATGAGATGAATTAATACTGTATTGACACAAAAGGAGGCCCAGCACCATACTAATAAATTACGGTGGTCAAAAACTAGGCGTTTCAGCTTCATTGTCCAACCCCGGTATGCATGGTGGACCTGTCAGGGCAAAAGGCCGATTTTTAAAGCCAGTTCAGCCCTGTGTAAACGTGTAGTGAATGATGAGCAAATGTGTAACATGAACCGACTACAAATACCAACGTTAAATAATAAGAACTTTTTATTATAGCATTGTTGGTAGTAATATTAATAATATCATACTTACAGTAAGTACATCAATATCCCTGGGAGGTATGATCATTTTTCTTTACAGAGACAATTAGTCGAATCTGGCGTATTATCCAGATGCATGACTCCATTCAGAATGGATATTTGTGTGCACACATCATGCATCCATCCATCTTCTAATGGCTCATTTTGGCCAGGGTCACTGGAGCCTGGGGCTTATCCCAGGCAGCATAGGGTGCAAGGCTGAAATGCTCCCCAGACGTCCTTAGTAATTTTAACACTCCAGTCTCCAGTTTTTGGCTATATTGTAACGATTATCACATCATCTTGTATAACCATTACCTGTACTGACACATACAATACAATTATTATTTAATATTAGCTTCTAATGTTCACACCTGCAGCTGTAACTGCCAGTTATTTTAACCCTAGGGTCCTTATAGCCGCCGTGGTTCACATCCGCTGCTCAGTTAAATTATGCGTTTGTAGCTGCTGGGGTGAGAAAGTTTAGCTGAGTTTGTGTCTGTAAGGTGAAGACTCAGGTTAACATTTGTGTTATAGCTTGTCTGTCCGTTTAATTAGTAATATTAAATTTTTTTAAACTTAAAATATAATTTCTGAGAAATGAAAAAAAATGTTTTTAAATTGTTTTCATCTGAAAAATTTGACCTCATCTTTTTAGTCTTACAGTCATGCTCCTTTCTCTGCTTCTAACAGAAAACATTTCTCTCTGTGTTCTAATGAGTGCTTTGAAGTTCTGTATACAGGACATTTCACTCCTCATTACTTTGGTTCAGGACATCAAAGGCCATCATGACAGCCATGTCAGTAGCCTCTCCACCAGAACTGGAAGCCAGTTTCAGCTGGGACCCCGGACTGCCAGTGAAGGCCTCACCTTCCCACACCCTGCTCTTATTGAGATGCAGGTCGGTCTGGGTCTCCCCAACCACAATCACCCTTTGTGCCCTGGGGACACGTACTCGGAAATGTACTGAGGACTGCGGCTCCAGCAGGCCGCCACGGGGTTCGAAAAGCACACAGCCCTTTTTCCACACCGAGTAGGTGCAGGGAAATGGAGGCCAGCTGACGTCTGAGGAGCTGCGCAGCACAAAATCACACAGCAGCCTGAAGTCCGGGCCAGGTGTGTTCTTGCCATAGAGCCCCAGTCTGTAGATGCCGGACTTAGGAAGTGTGACACTCAGCGTGACCTTGGAGTCAGTGTAGGTGAAGAAGACGTGCCGGAGTAGCGGCTGCGCTGGCTGCTTGTGCAGCTCTCTGGTGAGCACGGCGTGCAGATCCAGCTCTGGTGGACTGTGAAAGGTGATGTTGCACTTGCCCTGCTGAGTGCTGATGATGGCCCCCGCGTGGCTGAACTTGGACAAGCCAGCATTGATTGTCCTGATGCCAGGTCCGCAGGAGGAGCTGAGGGACAGCGGGAATAGTTGGTTGAGGTTGATGGGATTCCTCGTGCAACACAGCAAGAAGTTCCCTGCGTTCTGAAAGCTCTCTTCGGTCTGCTCATAGTCCCGAACGAATATAGAAAGCCGGTAGAAGCCACGGTAGGGGCAGACGATGTGGCAAGTCAGGAGGTCGGGCTGGATCTGTGTTGCTAAGCAACGCTTGGCCAGATTCTGGTCCAGGTCTTTATGGATCAACTCGCAGATCATCATGAGGGGCCGGTGGGTGTGGAGCTGCAGCTCAAGTGCACCGGTTTCCACCATCGCTGGCTCGGCACCAAGGTTGCACTGTCCCAGTCCCAGGCAGCTGGCGCTGGGCTGCAGTCCCCAGGACTGGAAAGGGTTCTCGGGGAGCTCCTCCATGGGCTTGGGCTCGGGGCACTCCAGCAGGAAGGAGCAGACCCAGCTGAAGGAGCTGGAGGAGCCAGAAGGACGTGCGAACACCATGATGTCATAGGTACCTTTGGTGGGGGGCAGCAGCCGCAACTGCATGCTCAGCTGGGTCACCGTCAGTAGGGCAAATGAGCTGCTGACATCACTGGGCTCTCTGCCACCCTGCTGGCTAAGCTGGTAAGTGAAGTCCAATGGACAGGAGAATCCCATGGACACAGTGGCCTCACCCCCCTCTGTGAAAACACACACAGGTGCTGCATAACCAAGGAGATCTGCTATCAGAGACATGCTAAGCATTCACAACGTGTTCTTACAGCTTGTCACCACTTAGATTCCAAAAACGCTACTTTGGCACTGTCTAGAAGGGGATAGAATCTGATATACTTGCAAGTATTTCCGCTGGAACCTAAGCTAGGTATATTATGTTGATTGCATATAGCACTAACTAGCTGACCTGATAATTCTCACCTGTAACCAGGAGGGAGTGCCTGGGCTTTATGAGCTTAAGACCCAGCCTGTAGAACTGTGACGTCTTGAAGACCCGCTTCTCAAACTCCTCGAGGGTGATGGGAGTGTCCAACAGTTGCCATTTCTGCTCAGCTGGGTAGTGGGAATCAATGAAGTCCTCAGGATCTGCCAGGAAGTAGAAGTCATCATACCTGGAAAATACATGATAAGGATACAGGTACAAACACTGAAGAAGCCATTCACAGTTAACAAGCTTCAGATAATGAATACCGTATTTTCCGGCGTATAAGACGACTTTTCACACCATAAATTTCTGCTCTTAAGTGGGGGGGTCGTCTTATAC
>JAODKF010000018.1:22838342-22866245 GCA_026779585.1 Mormyrus proboscirostris | reverse complement strand
AAAATCTATATTTTAACTGGAAAAGTCAGGGGGTCGTCTTATACGCCCAGTCGTCTTATACGCCGGAAAATACGGTAAGTGTACTTGAAACACAAGCCAATTTAATGGTATAACATCTTAATATCCCTGTAAAAGGTAAAATGTAGCAGTGAACAATAATAATGATTAAATTCACTAATTTCCATTTATAGATTACTTAATTTATGATTAATTCCATTGTTTTACTTCAAAACCACTTTTTCTTTTCAGTTATTTTAGTCAAGAAAACCTATTGAAAGGAAATATATGGGTTGATATACAACAGGGATACAGGGCTATTATGCTTCTACCTGAAAAAATAACTGCTGAACAATTTTTATGACTTAGTGACTTAAGTATGGCAATTGCTGCTACTCGTCTGTTAAATAGGGCAACACAAAAAAGAACCTTGTGGGTGTTAAAGTGACACAAACTTTGCCAACCTATTTTTTTTCCTGTATCCGAGCCATGTCCATTGTTTAATGGTATCTCTGATGCCCCCCCCCCAACCCAGACCAGGAAAGGGGCGCACTCTCACCTTTTGATGAAGGCCTTCTTCTTAATATCTACCTTTCCAGCTCCCCAACAAGCATCCAGCAGATACCAGTGTCCCCCGAGTTGGACAGTGTTCCACATGTGGTTGGATTCGATGTTCTGGTAGCTTTGGCCTTGCTGGTAATCAATTCCTTTTCCATGGCCTGGTACCTCCAGACACTCGATGCCCACCTCCCTGCAGACCCACATATAAACAAGCCAGATGTACTCACACATGCTCAGAAACACATGACACAGCACCCAGATAGACGTTAACATACAAGCACACACAGCCCTTGATTCTAGGCCTTCCAGCACTTCTGTCATTCTTGTGTGCAGCTAAATCACGTTTTATGTCAAATTGCACCTTCTCATAACTACACACACCGGTCATATGCTGGTAGGTTCAGCTGTGGCTCTAGTGATGAACCAGTGATTCACCTGCACATCTCTTGGCAGATGCTGGAATACCCACAGCAGACACCCCGACCGGCCTCGATGACCTGCTCCGGGGAACACAGTTTCTTTGACAGGCCCAGATAGCCATCCAAGTCATACTCTGGGTAGAAAAATAACATCACAGCATAATAATTACCCCACAGGCATATCCTACTTCCAGTTAATTGATATAGGGCATGTCTGTTCTAATGGTGAAAAACTGACCGATGTTGTGGCACAGCCACACCCAGATGGCACGCAGTTTCTCCAGATCACTCTTCGCTCCTCGTGTGATGGCCTTGGTGATGGCCTGCACTGAGAAGACCTTCTGTTTCCTCAGCTGCACACGCAAATGCAAATACAGACACAATAGATGCACTGCTTCAGTAAAAACCTATTTGTGTACATTTGAGGTCCTGTAGTGAATATGTGTAAATAGTTATCATCTGCTAAAATACTTTTCCTTGCTCCTCACTTCTTTTCCTTCTTTAATCGCCTGAGTGTCCACTTGCTGGAAGACTTCTGTGCTGAAGAAAAGGTTCTTGCGAGTATTTCTGCTGGAGTTACATGTCTGGGGAGTGCTGGGAGTACTGGGTGTCTGGAGCTTGACACTGGCCTGAGTGGGTTCAGCTTCCAGCTGCCGGACTGCAGTCTTCTTCAGCACCCTGGTGGGCCGTGTGGCGCTCTCCACTGACAGCTGCCGCTTGGCTAAGGGTCTTTGAGAGTCCTGTCCCTTGGAGGCCCACTTTTCAAACACTGTCCGCTTAGACTGTACACCATCCGTAGATAAAGAGTTTGTCTTGGCACTTTTGTTCCCCAGCACTTCCAGTTTCCATTGCTGGTGGACCACCTCCATGCCCCGCTCAGTCTTCAGCGATGCCTGGGAACCCTCCTCAGGGAAAACCCCAGATAGCACTGGTACCACACTGGTGGTGTGGGCTTCTAGGTCATGGCTACCTTGGTTGTTCTGTGGATGTGAGCCCCCTGTCATCTCTGTGTTGTCGTTGTTGTTGATGATGTCATTTTGTCTACATGGGTTGACGCTGCCATGAGAAAGAGGGAGATTGTGGGCCAAACAAAGGGACTTCGTTGGGTTAAGAACCTCCATAGTCATAATTTCTATCCCATGACCAATGTCAACCTATCTTGTTACACCTGTAAACTGCAGAGAAATAGAGAACAAACTGGTCACCAGTGATATATAAGACTCATATTGGCATCTTCGCGGTCCATTTCTTTTTCTACCAAATTCATGATCCCTCTAAGCTGACAGTATAAGAAAAATATGCAGAGATTACAACATAATATCCTGTTCTAAAGTTACTTATATCTTTGATAAAATAGATAGGAAGTATGTGAGATTACCAGTGTGTAAGGTAACAGTCTCAAGAATGCAAAGGTCCTATGAAATATGATACCGGAAGCCCCCGTTAGGAATAAAAATATGTTCAGTGATGTTTTCCAACTGTATCTCTATCTGACTGCTGCACTGGGGGAGAGATGATAACGTTAAAGCTGTTTCTCACTAAATCTAAATGTAAAGTGTAAATGGAAAATGGAATATCTTACATTTTATGGTTAATGCAACTATACAATATAGAAAAGCACATTATTTCCAGTGATGTATCGACAATGCATTTTTGACAAATAGCTGAAAGTAGCTTTTAACTGCATTTTGATTTTAATTGTTTTTGTGTTGCCTTGGAATGTTTCCAGTGTTCTGTGCTCTCTGTACCTACTGTTCTACATCTACATACATATATCAAGACTTTGGGCACCTTGAAAAGCATTTAACAGAAAAAATGTCTCATGGATATGAAATTAAGACTATACTCAATAAAAGTAAAATGCAAAAAAATCTTTTTAAGAGATTCATCTCTATCAGAGGAAAAAAAAAGACAAAATAACTGAAAGAAATGATCAGTAGCAATAATACAACTATCCACAACAGGCTGAAGTGACCATATACTAATACATTTTTCCTGTTACAAGGGAACCAGATTGTGAAATCAAACATACTGCCTTCCCTTGTTTAATGTGGTGTTTAATTAATGATTCCCTTTAATGTCCTGTCCTTACATTAAGTATTAGTATAAAGCATCGGCAGTCTAAGTATACTGAATCACCACAGGCTTTGCATATACCTAGAAAGATATCCTTACCTTGTGGTGACGGCACATCCTACCAGTCTGTCCATGGGAGCCTGCAGCGTTTTCCTCCAACGTCACTCTAAAGTGTTCACCCGCTGTGCCCTTCGGCAGCCTTTATATGCTGTCTGGGGCCTGTGTTGTACCCCACTTGGGGATGACAGGCCTAAAAATACTACAAAGCAGCTGATAGCAGCCAGTGGCACAAGTTTCCACTACCCCAGGGGGGAAGGCAGGTTGTGTGGAGGGAGGTGGGGTTCTGGGGAAAAGAGGGGGCCCTTCCTAGGGCGGCTCAAGAGGAAGAGAAGTTTGGGATTTGGGAAAGGTCATAGGTATTGTTTACTGGGAGGGGGAACTGGGGAAGGGGGCATGGAGTTCCAAGTAAAATCTATTTCCCACCACATCCTGTGGCATTATTACAGCACAGCAATATCGCAACAGTATCATAGCACCATCACATCGATAGCACAACAATATAACGCTGTCACAGTACTATCACAGCAGTATAACAGCCGTACGACAACAATATCACAGCAGTCACAGCTCTATCATAACAGTATCACAGCATTATGACAGCTGTATAGCAACATTATCACAGCGGTGTGACAACTGTATCACAGTGCTGTCATTTAGATCGGTATTCAATATGGCAGTAATGTTTAGGCATTCACTTAAAAGAGCTGTCATGGACATGGTGTCACTCAGGAAACATGTAACGAGAGGCAGACTTAGAATAAAGTAAGTGTATTCAGCCGACTGGGGCCCCCAAAGACTAAGGGCCCCATGAAGGCAGAATTTCCATAATTTATGAATATAAAGTCATATGATTTAAATTACAGTATAGCACCATATATTGTGATCTTCAAAAATACAGCAAAATATCTATTATTCAACATACCTGTTATTTCTATTTGTAGTGACAGTTTTCAGGATAAACAAAGTTGCCCCCCATTCTGGCTGTAATGTATTTCAAAACTACCCAGCCAAGTGAACGGGCTCAAAGTAGTCTAACAGAAGAAAAAAATGGTGCAATGATGCAAGACTAACATTACTTCTCCCGTGGTTTTGATGCTATCCCAGTAGAGTGGTCGACAAATTGTGAACAGACGTGGAGAGAACACGATTAAAGAAATGTATGCAAAAATTAAATAACCTTAGCCTCAGGGGCAGATTAAGGTACAGGCTATCCTAGGCTACAGCCTAGGACCGTGGAAAAAGAGGGAACAGTTAAACTTTTCAAATTTTGTCAATCGACCTACAACTGTGAAATTTCCCAATTGGAAAATTTTACCAACAACACTCAGCCCCAACCCTAATTGTTACATTTTACAGTGCTTTGACTTGCATATTATTGATGTTCCATCATTTTAAATTCCATCTCATTTCCCTTTTGGCGCCAAAAAATAGCTTGAATGGTCCACTTAGGGGGCCCCATACCCATGTCAGACTAAGGCCTTCAGAGAAGTTAATCCCCTGGATGTAACCATGCAAACACTGCTCTGCATTTCAAATCCTGCTGAGAACCTGGACCATCAAAAAACAGCCAAACATTTTGCTCTCACATAACATTCTTACAGCAATAGTGCAGGTTCACCATGTTTAAAACAGGCTGATAATTGCAGATCTTTAAAAGAAAAAATGTAAGGAAATGTTTTCTGCTTTTGTGAGTCCTAAAAAAATCTGATTTGGGCTTTACCATGCTAGATCAGGTGAACTTCTTTCATTTATCCAGCATTCAAGCTCTATGTTTCAGAGCTATGATTCATCCTAAGAGACCCCATGTCGTCAAGTGCCTTGACTTTATCTCTGTGAACAAAGGCATCCATTTAGACGTTTAAACACTGCTTTGTGCCTTTGGGTCTTTCTGCAAGCTTTCATGTGCAGTCCTGTCTCATTGAGTCGTGTTCATTACGGAACTACAGCCTATGGCAAGATTCTGTGACCGATGAGTGAGAAATAAATGACAGGTGTGGGAGGAGGGGAGTATGGCACTAAGGCCGCACTCAGTGTTATGGAAGCCAAGCCTGCGAAATCGTCAGACCTAGACACACCAAAGGGAACTTGTATTGGGATTCACACTGAATCTCATGTGCAATCCCTGGGGTAAAGAGATGGATTATTGTCAGGTAAAAATTTGTGATGATTGTTAGTAGTACACGTGAGGGCATGATCACGAGAGCTCTACATTCAAAGGAGGGTATCTTCCATCTGCCACTAGGGTGAATTATGAAATATAAACCTCTAATATTTCATTCCTTTTCCTGAGCAGAGTAGCTGTGAGTAGAAATCAATCGGAAGAGAACCCGTAACTGTGAAAAACGAGAACGTTGAATTTTGGCTTCATGTCATGCCCCTTAAAGCAGGTTTCTTGATGATTACAATGCAAATGGGGTCCTATTCAATTAGCATTTCATTTTTCCCGGAATTTTACGTAAGTGAACTATGAAAGATGCTACCAATAGCCAGAAATGGGTTTGTTGTTTCCAGAGCAGGGGTGAGCGATCTTATCCGCGAAGGGCCGGTGTGTATGCAGGTTTTTGGGATACCCTATAGGTCAGCTGTTCAAACCCAGGTGTGAGGTCTCTTCAACCAAACAGTCCTCTAATTAGTGACTTAATTAGGGAGTTGTAGCCAAAACCTGCATACACACCGGTCCTTTGTGGATAAGATTGCCCACCCCTGTTCTAGAGCCAAACTCAAGCAGCCACTTTGCCTCCCGCACCCCCATAATGTTTCAAAAGCTAAATAAAAAGGAATTAAGATTACAATAAGAAATTGTGAAAAATTCCCCCTACCCTGTAGTGCTTCTTCATCCAGTTAGAAGTGAACCACCTTAGCTCTGTCTTCAGCCAAAGCTTTGATTTTGTCATCCATCTTCAGAGTTCTATGGACTCAATTGAGGCCATTTCTGTGCCATTCAATCTTTCATGAAACATAGTGGAGTGCAGGTAAGTATTAATCAATTTCAGAAACCTGATGCAATGGTGATAGATAAGAGTAAGCAGAATGTCAATGGCAGCATCAGCTTCACTTATCACCAAGTCACACAATGTCAGCATTACCACTAACACTGGAAACAAAATTTGCATTAGCATTAACAATGGAAGCAGCCTCAACCAAGATGCTGCATCCTCATTTGCCCCTTTGCCTATCATTGTTTGCTGCATCCCTATCAAGAATTTCATTGTTGGTGTTTGTTAGAGACTTCCTATCTTTGATTATCTTTCTTGTCATGGTGCCATCGGGATATGATTGATTCATAATTGTATGTGATATTAAAATTTAGGTATTAAGTAGAATCAAAAGATTGTAGCTAGCTAGCTAGTTAGCAGAACATGCTGCTTCATCATCTCCTAAATTATGGCACATTTAATATTTACTCTAGGGACTATTTGTGGTCAACAGGGGCCCCTAAATTTCATGGGCCCCACACAAATGCATGGTTTGAGTGGTGTTAAACATCAACACTGCCTATAGCTCAATATACTTCACCAGTCTGTCATTTAAAAAATGGGGTATATGACAATTAGCAGCCATTCTGGGGTTTTGTTTTGTTTAATTTTGCTTAGTTGAGTAGATGAATGGACCTTCATAAGTAAAGTCCCTCCATTTTGGGTCGTTTTTTTGACAAATGATATCATTGAGCTCCAAAAACTCTGGGGTTTCGCTTGAATAGACTCCATCCTGCCTGATCCTTGTTAGCCTTTGTGAGTGGGGTATGGGAACCCTACTCTCACAGACACTAGTGGTTTCCTGAGAATTGCCCTTGTGCCATTGTTTTTTGGCTGAGGTCACAGTGTCATTTGACCTTTATCTCACCCCATGTCAAAAACAGTGCATAAGGTATGTAATTTTTTATTTTGTTTTGCTCCTGTACTATGCATATGAAAGGGTTATTACATAACTTACTCAGGGGTAATTGGATTTATATGGATGGATTGCATATATATATATATAATAAGGGTTACACACAAAAAACTTTTATATAATAACCATTTTGGATCGAAACATAGTCAGCAATATGTATTGCATTTTGCCATGCTGAATTTCGGTCATGAAAGAATGATAGTCTGGATTATATTACTATTATTCTCAGCATATACATTACACTAATTATCTCAGACTGTAAGCAAGTGAAGACTGATCCTGATCCTGAGATTCTACAGACTGTATATTCATTCAGGCAGCCTAAGACTGTTCTGGAACTTTAATCAAGGGTCATCCTGACTGCATCAGTGATGATTCACTCCTTAATGAAGTGACAGGAACTGTAAAGGAGGATGTCAACTGGCTTTGGGTTCGCCTGCCCCATGCGCCAAGCCATAATGACAGGAGCCCAGCAGGATAAGCAAGGATGTAGGGGAAGTACTGCTGAAGGTGTTGTGTCACTGGAGGAAGGAAACTGCCCTGGCCTCAGTGTCTGGGGTAAAAAATCATACTGTAAGGGAACACAAACATTGCAGTTTTAAATATTATCAGGAAAAAGTAAGATTATTGTAAATACTGTGATATTTACATAATAATTTGAACCGGGTGAGGGTCCCACTCAGCCACAATACCATCCTGTATTTATGTATGTTTATATTATGTTGCTGGATGTACAAAGTAAGCAATTCAGTTTAAAGATACAGGAGGACTTTACCTTGAGACATAACTCTACACACATTTAGGCCAAGCTCAGATGCATGTTGGCCCAAATAAGACCAGTATACTTCCACTCACTCTGCTTACACCTTTATCACAAGATGGAGCCCCAGCACAACACTGCACAAAAATAACCAAATTAATCAAGAAATGTTTTTATGGATTGTTTTAATGCGTGAAATGTCAATTTCAAAGAAAAACAAGTCTTTAGCTAAAGCTTACTATAAAGGCGGGCACGTTGCCTATTTATCCCCCTCGCAAACATCGGCTGGAGTACAGCAAGTTCCTCCTGATTGGCTGTGCGAACCATGCAATTAACCCCCCCAGCCCTCAAAAAAAAAAATTCAAAAAAAAGAAAGAAAATAAAAACTCGTAGGTGCGTTGTCACGAGCACCTGTAAACTATCCTCGTGCAGCCGGTCTCGAGCGGACCTCTGAGGAATAAATAAGTTATAAAGTTATACATTTGCTTTTTAAATCATACTTGTACTTTTAATACAAAGCTCATTAATTTCAACTGAACACTTAAAAACGCCAAAAACAACAAGGACGACATGAAGACTGAAAAAGAAACTGGAGATATGACGGGAGTGACCGTAAATCGTTTCGCGAAAGGTAATTTTTTTCCCCTGTCGTTTAAACGTACTTCTTAATTAATTCTTAACTTAAAGATGTACCATTACGTAGTGTGCCGTTAAGGGGGAATTTATCTGTTTTAAATCGCCTTTGAAATGCTAAGTATATTTCTGCATCATGTCATTGTTATTACATGTATTTAAAACGGGATTTTTTAAACTATAATTATATTGATTTAAGCTTACAAGTTTACCGAGGTCAGTAGTAAATCTGATTTCGGAGACTATACCATTCTCCCCTGTTATTATAACAATGTAATATCTTGCTGTAAATAAACTAATACGTTTAATAAGCTTTGTTGATTAACTCCTCAAACAGTGCCGTTTGTACACCCTCCTCCCCTCCCCTCCCCCGCCAATGGTCGCTAACATGCAGAAAACGCATCTTGAAAAAACAAAGAAACAAACCAAAAACACCTGCAGCTCGATTGCACATCTTGTGAACCCAGATCCATGTACGGTATATCCTATCCCAGGATAATGAATGTCCTGCCAGTGTTTGGGGGTGAGGGGTGTATTTGTAATGGTACAATATCCAGCTTTAAGGGTGATTGAATTAAACATGCCGTCTAAAGAGAAAAAAAGAGTAATCTTTTACACAAGCAGAGATGACAGATCTGGTGATCTGTTCAATGACAATCGCTTGCAGATGTAGAAGTGTGCATATGAGAGTTTCTGCAGTTGTTCAGGATTAGCAGGAGGTGTCAGGTGCATCTGATCCTGTACCTGAGAAGGTAATATGCAGCAGTCTGTCTGTCTGTCCATCCAGCAAGAGCTCGAGGCTTGACATGGGAGATGTTTGGAGTTACTATTTTCAGAATGGCATTGTCATTTACCTGGTCAGTTAATCCTCTCTCAGTTATTGTGTGAATACATAAGTTCTTCCCTGTGACCCTGCTCAGGACAACTGGTGGCAAGAAGGATGTGTGGATGGTTGGGTAAACCCATGTGCATTTATTTTGCCTGCCACTTTCCCCTAAATGTATAGCAAATTGTACTTGAAAAATGTATAGTGTTCCAGAGATTCTCAGCAGTGTTAGGAATGATAAACTTTTAATAATGTGTCCGCATAATAATCTGTCTGTACACTGTAATATTTTGTTATAATGGTTCTATTATTCTTGTGAACTTGTGACATTGCATCAGAGTTTCAAAATATGATTACGGACGGGAAATTTAATGACAACAAAAACAATAAATAATTTTATTTTACAGATATTGATTTTAGTGTTGCTATACAGACAGGCTTGTGTAAACTGGATTCCATCAGTCACTGTTGGGTGAGGTTGTTGCCTATTAGTACAAATTAGTGATAAATTTGCTGGTCCATGTAAAGATTGAAATTAGTGGAGGGGAAATACTGTTATGGTACAGTGATGACACTGAATTGTTTATATGAGGGAACAAATGCGATAGTTTGAAAACCTACTGAATACCTGGTTACTTTAGTTGTTTCCTTGATGAATGTGATTTTTTTTTTTTGTGCACTGTGCCATCCATACATATTTACCTAACCCGTGAGTTGACAAAAACATGATCCAACCAATTGTAATGTTCTGTTTTTTTTTTATTTTTAATTTCAGCTATTTTAAATATGTTGCCTGCAGTAAACCATTGTTTCCTGAAAAAAAAACTTTTTCGGTTGGCTATGTTTTTTTTTGATTAATTTTTAACATTCAACTCAGAATTTGTATTAGAAGGTCAGAAAGTTTTGCCGTCTTAGTTGAGTATCAAATATCGGTAATTATAAAAGGAGAGGTTTTTAATTGCTAGCTGATCTTTGTGAGACTTTACAAATGAAATTAAAGCATTTCAAGGGCAGCTAATGTTTCCTTGCTAGTTCCTTAAATGTATTCTTACGACTTATTGAACTACAGTATTTATAATTAATCATGAATCATCTGCCATCTGGTGTTGTATGCTAAAACATATTGATGGTCATGTATGGTTATTGATGACATAATGTGCAGAACTTACCTCCATACACAATCCCTGATACAGGCTATTTATACCAGGCATCTTATTCTTGCTGTATGTTTGGTATTCTGTTTGAGTTCATCAGTCATTTACAGGGTTTCTTAAATTAAATATTACTTTCAAAGAGAAATGGATAGTAAAAAATCTTTTCTGTTTCATTTCCTTGTTTTGCAATCTGTGATAGACTTATTTACTGGAAAACAAAATGGTTGTTTGAGTCTGACTGTATTTATTACAAGCATGTTAACACATTCCCTTGAATTCTTTTGTGCAAAAACAGTTGCAGTGTTAGTTCATCAAGCCAAGGTATTTTGATCCATCTACAGTGTAGTTAATATGTGTAATGTGTGAGTTGCACAGGATCATGATTTTTGCTAATATTTATATGGACATATTTCTTAACCCAGTTAGTCAGCTCAGTTATGATAAAGTGATAGCAATGGATTTAGAAAATCCATTATGCATGTATGTGTTAGATCGGAAAAAAAGGTATCATTTTTCAAAAAACAAGGTGTATTGTCTTATCCAGTACAACTCCAGTATTGTATAGTTATGGTTGGCGTCCTGCCATCTAAAAACATGCAGTACGGCAGTTGGCATCTCTAAATTGCTTGTAGGCTATTATTGTGTGAGTTCCTGACCAGGATATGCAGCTGTAAGATGGATGGATTAAATACAGTGCATTTTGCAAAATGATTGACCTTAAAAACAGCTAATGTTTGATCTATACATTGATTTATATTATAGTTATAAAAACAATATGTTTTTCATAAAACCCCCGCCTCGCATGCACACTAATGTCATCAACTTTGTTTCCTCTGATATTGATATAGCAATATTTTAATGGTAAACCTTTAAGGTTACATTTGATGTTACATTTCATTGGTTGGTTGTCTGAGAAGTTCATGGCCATGGAAGTGGTAAGGGAACATACTGCTGTCTCCTGCAAGCCTGAAGAGTCAGCATTAATTTCCCTCATACACTAGAGGAAATGTAAGAGCAATAAACATTTCCTGTAAAAGTTTAGAGTGGTGGGTTTGTGAAGTATCCAGAAGAAAGTAGGGGATATCAGGGAAATAGGCCATGCTCACACCATAAACCTGGAATTGTGTCCATGAGAGTTGTTTTTTGCTGTCATTCTCTGTGTGGCCACAGTAGCATGTACAAGTACAAAAACAAAATTTTCGAAGGTCATGTCAGTCTTCTAATCAACTGTCGTGCCGAATAAGTACCCTATTAATATGCAGTTTTATGATGTCAATCTTGTGTAAGCATTTTCTGAATTTTTAAGTAAAATCTAGCAGAATTCTATAATGTAATTAAACTTTCCTAGGCAATCACTGGCAGTGATAATAATGGAGTTCATTTCAAAAGCAGAATTATGTTATTTTCTGAAATGGCATGGATGCTCAGTGTGTAGCACTTTGGGGTTTGAATGTATTTGCAAAGTATGCAGGCTCTCCCTGTGTTACCAAAACATGTACCCTGTATGAGTTGCTGTCCCTAAATTGCTCTGATATCTGATGGTGTCTGATTGTGAGTGTGGACTTGCACCCCATCTCTGATGTCCTCTCCCCATTTTTCCTAAGATAGGGTCCCTGCTCACCTTTGCCTTGTATGGAATAAACATTTATGGAGATTAGATGGATTATTAAATGAATAGAAGCTATGTCTTAAGTTTCCATATGTAACCATTTTCCTACTTCCTATGTATGGCAGGGTCCTGCTTAGTAACTGTTATAAAATTTTGGTTAACTCCAGAACACCATAGGTTAAGTAAATCCTACCCAACTGGCAATATTCAGTATAACATATCTCAAATAGGCATTTGAGCATCTGCAGTATTCAGTTTAAACTCTAGAGGGAGCTTTCCTACATCGTTTTGTAAAACTGTTTCTCACGATCCATTGATTCTGCTGTATTTGCTATAGACCCAGGCTTTGATGGCTGTTACACAGCTGGTTATTGTTGAAGTGTAGCTGCATCCATATTTTAAAGAAAAGTGACTTAACTGAAATGAAAACTTTTGATTTCAAGGTCCAGTTGTTTTGCCACAAGAATTTGTTTTTGCTTTGTCTGACTACTGATAATACAGAGATTAAAACTTACCCAGCCCTGGCCACCAGGGGAAAAACAAACATTTAAATGCTGCCAATACAGCAACGATAGTTACATTTTATTAAAACTGAAGTGCTTTAAAATGTGTTAATTTTAGCAGTTTAAATTTGATGTATTGTTGTTTGATCAGTTTTATGGTTAATTCCTTCAAATTATGAAAATGTACTCATCAGTTTGATGCACTCTGGACTGACGAGTAACACAGATACAGTAACAAGATCTTCTACACACAGTGCAACTAATAGTGAACTTTGGCCCTTCAGAGCAGTATGTGTTTTTGTTGTAACACAATCCATCCATTTTCCAAAACCACTTGTCCTTTAGTCAAGGTCACAAAGGGTCCAGAGCCAATGGGCACAAGGCCATTCGTTGGGTACACTCGCGCACCATTCACTCACACCTATGGGCAATTTAGTAACTCTAATCAGCCTCAACATTTTTAGTATTGTGGAGGGAAAAGCTGAGTACGCAGAAGAAACCCCATGACAACATGGGAAGGACATGCAAACTCCCCACACAAAATTTCAGCAATGACCCAAACCCAAGTCCCAGAGGTGTGAGGCGACAGTGCTAACCACCACACCACCATGCCATCCTGTTTTGTTGTAGCTTATTTCTTAATTTTTTAATTGAATGTGTAAATTGAAAGGATCTCTGTGGTTGACCCAGTATGTGCAGCCTGTCCAACAGCAGGGGGCAGTATGTTTATATCACAGATCTGCCTATATTATGGATTAGGAACTAGTGATTTTTTTTTTTTTGCTTTTGGAATAGTTTTTATTTTTATGGTTCTATACATATTTACACCAGTTTATTTCAAAACCTCATTTTGGAGAAATGTGTCTTGGCATTTTATTGATTTGCAGTTACAGGGATAATGTATGCTACAACTAGCCACACACTACTAAATTTTAACAAATCTAATAATTTTTAATAAAATGCACTTAAAAGATAACGCATGGTAGAACTATGGCGTGTGTGCTGGTGAATGTTGTGCATTGTCTTACTAGTGATATAATGAGATATCAGCCTGAGCACTGGGGGCCTCCCAAGGGCCCTTTTTTGCAAATACGTGTTTCCCTTAAGCACATTATACCATTACAGTGTGTGTATACTCCAGCCTGGGTCATTAGTCAATCGCGATTGAGAGCCTCCCAGTGGCAACATAAATTGCCATAAGGCTGCTGATGGAATGATGCTACATTTCATCTTTTTGGTCAACAGTTGAATTTCTCCTTTTTGCATACAGGCTTCCTGGAAATTCTGTTTTTCTTAATGGAGTGAACGTGTTGCTGAATTAAACCGTCTTTTTCCATATGACAGTACTAGCAGAGCTACCAAAAACTAGGAAGCTGGTTGTTAACTTATTTATGGCTATTATTAAAAACAACATTGGAGTCAACACATCTTCACTAGTTATGGTGACAGGGTTCATGATCAGAACTGGACATAGAATCATATATAAGCGACTGTGAGGTCACTTTGGCAAAGTGTTTTAACCTTTCTCATTTAAGTGCCTTGTGCACGTCTTTTCAAGCATAAAAGTGTTTTTACTAGAATTAAATTGCAGCTGAACTACTTTGCTTAATGGCTATACATCAGATTTTATACAAATCCCAGTTGGACAAAAGAAATTAAACTGTAGAACAGAGAGCGTTTATTATGTTAGCTAAAGGCATTGCAAATGTATTTATAGTGAGTATTTTTACATCATCTGAGTTGGTTGATTGTAAATGTCCATTACAGATGAAATTTAGTATGTAAATATTATATTAATACATTCTAATGCTTAAGAGTATAGTTTCTTACATTTTCATTGATATGTTTTGATATGCAGGTCTCATATTTTGGGTAAAGAGGATGAACGACATCATCAGCTATATGTAAAGATAAAGCTCGTGACTTTTAGTTTTCCCACTCTCTATACTCATGTAGTTAGATTTCCTACGCACAAACTTTTTTTGAAAGCCAACACGCCAGACCAAACGGCTCTGTCAAGGTGGGTATTGATATTACTTGATCTAAGTTCAATAAAAAGGGTGGTGATGTCATTGTCTACATGCACAGGATTTATGAGGAATGCAGAATATTGTTAAAACATGAATTATGGATTATGAGGTGTTTTTCAAATGTTTGGCAACTGTTATCTATAGTAAAACAGTGGTAAACATGCTATAAGTTGTGTTTGATTAAAAAGCTGCCACTTTCTTTTGAAACTAGACAGGCATCACCATGCATGCTTACACTGCAGTTCCTCCAATTTTAAATGGCATGTGGGAAAAATATCAGCCATTTTGTGCAAATCATTAAATGTATACATGCCAAACATTCAACTACTGGATATCTACTTTTTCTTCTACTATTTATTGAACTTTATTATTGTTTCTGTCATGAATACATTTTATCTGCTACACTAATTCTAGTAATTGTTGTGTTTCTGAAAAATGTATGAATATTGTATTTTGGTCTAGAAATGACACTGAAACATCCATCCAACTTCTAACCGCTTAACCTGGTCAGGGTCACAGAGTGACATTAAGATATAAATTTGAGACACTGGAAGGTGTTGTAAATATAGTAAATTCCCACTGCTAATTCAACCAAGAGCTGACATGAAGTTTCCAGCTAATAAGCATTTTAGATTTAAATATGAACAAGGCTAGTAAATAAACAACAAAATATCCGTAATTTTAAACATTCATGCTCTGAAAGTTGAATTTATGTGCGTCACCAATATCTGATTGTACTACGCATATCCCCTTTTACAGCAGGCTCAGTTATCTGTGACTTAAACTCTTTGTGCACACACTTCTCAGACTGCCCCCTTGTGGTAACCTGGGGCTCATCAGTGTCTGGCCTCCAAACACACATCGCAGGCCCCTTTGCCTCACCCACCATTATTAAGATGCCGACAGAGTACTTTTATTGCCCACGGGGTCATTCCATGTTGCGGGCCTGCATCTATCAGCGTACAAGGTGCTTTGTACTTTCTAAAATTTAAATTTACAGAGAGCCCGGGGTGTGTTGTGGAACTACCCTTGGATGCCAATTAAAATGGTGAAAGGATTTTACAAGACTTGTAGGTCCTACAAAAAATCACGCAGGCATGGGGTCCAGGGTTCAGCTATGTACTGGAATTTGGAGAGAGTTGGCAGCCAATGTAAGACGGATGCCAGCATCCCAGGTTTGCCCAGGGGAACACATCCTAACAAGATAATAGACTCCCTGGCTTGAGCTGAAAATAAATATCATGACGGTCTCTTGCTTTATAATACATGCAGTGTGCTCTTCACCATCTGAAATCCACAAATTTATATTTTCTTAATTATTAGATTATCTTTCAGAACATTGATTGTGTTTTGTTTTCTTTTACATTATTCTTTACCATAGTACAGTAGGATCTCCTGTAATCACCTGTACCATAGCACAGCTGGCCCTCCTACAATCATCTGTACCATAGCACAGCTGGCCCTTCTAAATTCACCTGTACCATAGCACAACTGGCTTTCCTACAATCATTTGCACCATACCAGAGCAGGCGCTTCTACAGTGATCTCTACCATAACCTGGTTCTCTTTCAGTCATTTGTGTTCTAGCACAGCAGGCTCTTTTACAATCATCAGTACCATAGCACAGCATGCACTCCTACAATGATCTGTACCATAGCACAGCTGGCTCTCTCACAATCATCTGTACCATAGCACAGCAGGATCCCATACAATTAGATGGGTAAGGAAATTATGATGTGAAAATTGTCAACTTCATAGAGTAACATGAGTGTGCATCCAATGTTGCAAAGCAAGCTGAGAGTAACGTATCAGTATTTCATCTATTTTCTTAGCGGTTTCGTTTATTAAAATGCAGGTATGATATCGCTGTCCTCTGTGAGCGGAGGCGAACATAATGAGCCAATGGGAGGCCCAGAGAAGCTGCTGATAATGTCACAATGTCACAATGTTACAGCTGTTAGCCCAGATCAGTCCCCGAGTCGATACTTGTCGGTTGTGTGTTCATTTATCCTCGGCTGCATACCTTAATAAGTAAGTTCTGGTCACAGACTGATGCGGGATGCCTCTGGTTCTGTGAGCTGGCTGCAGCCCAGTCTCTCGCTTAATGCTGTTAGCTTATTGAAGTGCCCATACTAAAGAATAAACTATCTGCAATAAAAACTGCATTAATTCAGCCCACAGCCGAGTTAAAAGTACATAACATTCCTAACTAGTAACTTAGGTGCAAAGTTTTCACAAGCAAACAACAAAGAAAGTTTGCAATATCGTTAAATGTAAATGGTATTATTTGGAGCGCTGTGGAACATTTTTAAGTTTCACCAATGTTTTACTCCCACCCCCCTTTCCAAAACTACTGCAACATGCAAAATGCTCTGTGGTATCCAGAGGACTACAGTTCCTTGTGCTCTATATGCAAATTAAATTTTAATTGGGTTGTTTATGGAAAAAGTGTGGCTACATGTACCTATTGATACTATGTAATTATAGTACATACAGTATTTTGCTTTCTAGTAATGCTGTTAGCTTTAATATATTAAGCTTCAAGTGCAAAATTATTATATTTCTGCAATTTTGGAATGCCTGGCCATGGCGCTATGAAGAATATAATATGCCCTTTTAATAAACGTAATACAGAATTATTCGCACCACAGATGCAACAGGGATGTTTGTACTGTAAAATCTTTCTATTTTCTAAATCAGAAAACAATGTAGTTAACTTTAAAAAGAAGCTAGCATGGTTTTTGTTTAGTTTTACAAATGTCCAGTTGTTTCTTGTTAGGACCAAAAATAGAAAGACTATGCTTTTTTCTGTTTGATTTAGACAATTTTGCAGTAATTGGAGACAGAGGTCAAGTCTTTACTTTTTATTTTTCATATTGTCTGATAACTATTGCGATTTGATTTTACGGTATTCTTAGGACCACCGTGCTTGGTATGTTCCAAATGACTCCATATAAAATAAAGTGTAACACCAGTGTTTATTGTTTTCCACATTTGGTGGGAAAGTATCATCTGTCATTTTTCTAGCCACTTATGCTGGGCAGGGACACCTGTAGCCTACCTGTAGGTTGGGGTACACTTCACATAGAATTCCATTCTATCACAAGGCACATGCACAAATTACTGGCAATTAAGGAACACCAGTGAGCCTCACTGAATGTGTTTGGACTGTAGGAGGAATCTCCACAGGCATAGAGTGAAGGAGGGTTTTGAACTTACAGCCAGTAGAGCTGTGAGGTGACAGTGCCACCTACTGTGTCACCCAAATATGCCTTTTAATTGGCTACAATTACTTAATAGTAGATTGTACAATGGAAACATGTGACTTAGTCTCAATATTTTTATGTTTTGAATAATTTGGTAAATGATTGATTATTGAAACAAAGTATTACTGTTGTAGTTTATTTGTTTTAATTAGAGCAACAGTATATTTTAAAAACATTGTCACAAAATATGTTTATTTTCTTTGGGGTCGATAAAAACAAAAATGTGTTACTGATTATTATGCATTAAACAAACAAATACAAAAACCAGTGGTGTACATGTTCCGCAAGGGTACTGGCAAATAATCAGCCCGTCAGAAAGTTGTGGGTTCTGATAATATCAGCAAAGAGCAGAGCCATTTAATGTTTGTGTCTGTAAATCAAGGAAGCGGATGGCATTAGGACCTGGGGCAGCCCCCCTCTTCCCCCCCCCTTTTCCTATTTGCAATCAGGCAGGGCTGTCTGACTCACTGCGGAGTGTCTACTCGTTTGAAAGAGAGCGGATCAGAGGTACTCTTGCTCTTACTAAGACAGGACAGAGAAATGATGATGGGCTGACTGGGGAGAATTCGCTTTTCAATCATGGAATCCAGCAAAGTTCTTAATTTTGTAGCATCTGGTGAGTCCCTGGCCCAGGTTCTGTGCTTGTGCAAAACATGTCTAAGCTTTTATATTTGTTTTCTAAGCCTACATATGGAGGTTGTAGAAGCGTCATTTGTGAGGGTAAATAAGTTTTTTTTTTTTTTGTTTTTTTTTTGTTTTTTTTTTGTTTTTTTTTTGCAGTGTTGGCTTTTTGATTATGTACAAGCCATAGGCGCCTGGAGATGACCTCTGCTTCTGTCTTTGATGATTTTGCCTGCTTATGTTTAATATGTTTGCATTAGAGCCATCGTGTCTGCTTTTCAGTTTTCACTTTCGAGTTTGACATTGTTCCTGACAAACAGACAACCTCTGAAGTTGAATAAGTAGCGGGAAAATCCTCAACAGCACAGTACCCACTATAGGGATATACCGGTAAGATTTTCAAAGCTCACAGCTATAAATGTAAAGCTTTAATGTTCAGTGGTAGTAGAGGCAGACGTTAATCAAAAGGAGTGATGCTGCCCTTGACTCAATAGTTTCCAGGATGCTTGCACTTTGCTAGGACATCTGTAGTAACCTGAACTGTTTGGGAGATTTTGTCCTGCTGCAGGTGGTTCTGTGTGTTTACTATTCTCTTAAGCATAGCTAAAGCACTAAGTTTATGAGAGACAGTCCTGTCTTGTAACCGCATCATGTGTTAACATTGAGCAGACAGTCCTGTCTCATTCCTTAGCTCTATATTGTATGCAGTGACTATAGATGTATTCATCTAATACCCAAGCATTTCCTTAAGCAGTGAACCAGCAGTTATGCATTATATTCATAAAGCAGTTGCATAGACAGACGAGGCAAGAGTGAATTGAAAGACTTAAGGATGAATATATTTTACTGTATTATATAAAAAAATATTTTAATATCACTTTGTGAGGCCTACTCGTAACACTATAACTCTGTTATCTAGGTAGAATTATGTGCAGGGACTGTGGGGTCTGTAGCACATGAACATTTCCAGTCCAACACTATGTTTTCAGTTTTCTATTAGTTATTTAGCAAACAAGCAGCAATGAAACACTTAGTTTTACAGGTTTTTATCTTTTAATTTAATTTAATTGAATTCATTTTGTTTAATTTATTTATTTATTCTGAGATGGATATTTGTGTACAAGTGTCAGATGACCCATCTTCGTACATAACATAAACGATAAGATAAATATAAAATATTAAATAAATCAGAAGGCCTGTGCACAGAATATATCAATGTTATATTCTATGGCATGCAGCGATGCTATGTTTTCTGTCTGTTCTGGTGTCAAAATTTGTAATTGTAGAGAATTGTGATAACTGTTTTGCACTTATATGTTGTGCTTTAAGCAACATTTTTGTTCATTCTGTTTTGCTGTTTTATTTTCCATTTATCTTTTTCTTTGTTATTTATGTCCCTCTTTGGGATGCCAGTTTAGATGTATGTTATTGGTTCATCAGTGCTTAAAACACCATTCACTGTTTAATTTTCCTTTGGCTGAAAGGAAATACTTTTCTTATTGCAGACTTATAGCAACTTTGAAGTTGGAACGCTTTTTCTTGTAATTTGTGGCCTTTAGATTAAAACAAATGAAAGGTTTTTACACAAACATGTTGTAATGGAATCACAGTACATTTCAATGAGGCTCTGATTGCCAGATGATACAGACAGAACCATTTCATTACAGATCAAGTATGCCCAGCATGATGAAGGTTAATTTCATGTTAATGTGTAAATAGATGGTAGAAATGACAATGTATCACTGGCTTTGCTGAGGGAAACAGATTCCATGGACAGTTTGTGGAATACAATGTAGCCTCTAGGTGTAGAACTAACGATCATGCATGTTCAGGTTCATCATGGGGAAATTATTGTTAAATTATTGTTGCAGAATCTATCTGAAATGAAGAGTTTAGTGGAACAAATAAAACCAGAAAAAAGAAAGTCAAACATTTTCCCTGAATGTTTGAGATACTGTGTCAAGGCCCCCAGCAAGGTTGAAATTGTTTCAAGATGTTGAAGGCCATCACAATCGTGCCGATAAATTCCAGCCTCACAGGGCTTTCTTTAGCTGTACATCTCCATCTTTGGGGCTGATCTGAAAAATTGAAGTGGATTTTTAAGATGTCCATTCCCTGTTCCTAGATGGGTGGAAAATGGCTCACCATGAGCTGAACCATTAACAGATATCAGAAATGCCCAAACTAGGGCCCTGTGAAGAATATTCACAATGTAACTCCACTGGCTTTAATCAGAGCTAAACTATCATGTTGAAAACCTGCACTTATCTGCTCGGAGCAGCCGGTTTACAGAAATGGGGCTGCGTGGCTTTAATTGAGTGAGAGGAAGAGGGCAATGTGCAAACAATTAGCAGGATTCCCCAACAGCGGTTAAGAGGGGAACAGCAGAAGGCAGCCTAGTTGGAACAGAAGTCTGGGGAGAGGGGGTTTGTCCACATACTTTGGGTCTGTACATCCCTCCTCCTTAGCATTTCTCACAAATGCTCATCGGGAAACAGCCTGTAGAGATGTTATGTATCAGACGAGCACTCCCCGTTGATTTGTTTAACGTGCCCATAAGCCATTTTGCCAGGACCATACTTTTTGCTTTCATCTTATGGGTCAAGAATGTCAGACATGTTTATTCTACCTGGGTGGCAGGCATAATCCTAGGAATTATTGTCAGAATGCTGTGATTTGAAACATTTAGAAAATGATACTTGAACATGAAGCTGGCAATCTGACCCAGAGGGTGGTGCACCTCTAGGGTTGGAGGCTTGAAGCTCAGCCCTGCCCTCTGACTGTGTGGTGTGAATGTGCTTCCCCTGTTGTGTAGGCTTCCTCGGAGTGCTCTGGGTTCCTCCCGCTGTCCAAAGACATGCCATTAGGTGAATTGGTGTTTCTAAATGGCCTGTAGTGGTTGTGCTCTCTCATGGATCACTACTGTAGCGTAAACAGCTATAATTAACAGCTGCTCCATTGCGTAATAACTAATTCTGCCTGTTATGGGCCCCACACACATCCATACCTGATGATTGATTGGTGGGAAAATGGCGGGAAAAGTAAAAATTACATGACTTGAACTGGGAATTACATATGTCTGAGACATCAGTAATGAGATCAGTTAATTATTTATTATTATTTTTCTGAATATAATTTTATTCCCCTTCATGTTAACTAGTATATTACTAAATAGTTTTCTGCTTAAACTACTGGTGTATGTTCATGCATCTTGCTGGAGTACATAGAGTAGATGAGAACACTAAAACATCATGGTTTTTTATATATTCCCTTTTATAGATTCCCTTTTATAGATTATACATGCATATGCTTCTGCATCTATAGCTATTAAAGCCTGACTGCTCTTATCATACGTCACCTTTTCACTTTCAGCTGAAATGAAGAATCATGCATGTACAAAACAGGAAGTGGGCATGTGCTGGTGTTTCTAATGGTGCGTTCTTTTTCGTTGTGGGTCAGAACACCGAGGAAGCGGTTGCAATTATATTATCACCATGCTTGGACATTGGTGACCTACAAGGTCACTGGAGATGTCAGTAGTCATAATTACTATTCAGTTTTCTTACAGTAAATGATACAGGCTGAGGTTTAATCTTAGTTCCTGTTTGTGCCTGGTTGAGGTGTATGCTGGACTTCTATTCCTATGTTTGTTCCAAGGAACATGGTTGATAAATTCAGCTTCATAAGTGTATATCTGTTAAAGGCTTTAGGCTTTAATTTGTATGTCTCCTTTAGGCTGAACAGTGCTAAGTGGATACAGGTAGAACTGTGTACTGAGGTCCAGGTACCATCTGCAGCAACATGTACTATTGTGAGGCATGATCTGCACATTTTGTTTTGTGAACATGAGCAACATGCCTGCTTGTTTTCACACTTAGTCTGCTGATCATTACCAATCCGGAAAGAAGGCGTGTTGATGGCATGCAGTGATATTCTGAGAAGACGGAAATTCAAGGGTTATGGTTGTAATTTGTTTTAGTTGAGATGTGATCTGTCTTCCAGTCTCATTATAATCAGGCCTAACCTTTTGAGAAGTCCTGAAATAATGATGAAATGTGCAAACACAGGATGGTTTAACCTGCGAGCCTGTCTCCACTAGCATGGCGGATAACAGAGGATCGCATGCACTAGCAGAACCGAACAGCACGAAGGTGTTTACAGAAAGTAAAGCAAGTAAGGGCAGTAGCTTAGTGAAGTTTCAGTCACTAAACTGTTACGTTTCGCCCTTGAAATGCAGAACAGCGGATTTGCAAAGGCTGCTTGTGGTCTTTATAAAAAAAAAAAAGAAACACACATCAGAGGTGCACACGCAGGCTTCCTGTTCACTGACAACACTGCTCGCACTGACAACATGGCTGCTTGTGGCTGCTCATGTCTAGAACGGCGCCTTCTGTCCCATCTTATGGTGGTTAATAGTAAGCTCCACTTGTTTGAAGAATTTTTTCTCATATGAAATTTCGGTAATGAATTTCACCACTACATTTTACATTTAAAATATTTAGCACATGCTTTTGTCCGCAATGTACAAGTAAGGCAAATAGCACATTCCAAACATATAGGTTGTTGAGGAGTAAACTAGGCATAAGTTTGGCTAGGCTGAGCTTCCAATGAATGACCATGTGCAGAACTACACAGCAACTGTTAACAAAGTAAGAACCTAATAAGACTAATCAAAGGCCTGTAAGTGCAACATAAGAGCATTAAAGAGCTTAACACTCTAATACAGGGGTTTGAACCCAGAGAAGGCTGTTGGGGCATGTGGGGTTTCGCTCAAACTCCTTCATTAGATTACATTC
Organism: Mormyrus proboscirostris; assembly: GCA_026779585.1. NCBI lineage: Eukaryota > Metazoa > Chordata > Actinopteri > Osteoglossiformes > Mormyridae > Mormyrus > Mormyrus proboscirostris. Next base: position 22,843,043 of record JAODKF010000018.1, on the reverse strand, counting down.
GTTTGGCGAAAGAGCCCTCTGGGTTTCGACAGCTGACCTAAAGGTTATTCTGAATACCTGCATTCACATCAACAAAGAGCGAGGGCATAGCCTTGGAGTACCAGAAATTACCTACGTTAAACCAAAACTCCTGAATTAATCCACTATCTCACTACAAATCACAAGACAATGCTGAACCAGCTACTAACCAACACTTACTAGCCAGGCAAAGACATCAAACAGTACAGATGCTTGCTGCTACTGGCCTGGTACTTAAATGTATGTGGAACACTTGAATTGCTTTAAATGAACCTTGACCTACATATATAGCTGCAGAAATCAAATGTTACTTTCGTTACCTGTAGCCATACGGTGATTATCCATAATTGCATAGTGGCTGTTTTCACAGCAGTGTCAGCTCAGTAACATGACTGTAGTTTAGCATTTGTTGTAACCCACTGGCAAACATTTCATTATAATAAGTAAAGTGTTTGTCACACAGGTAGAGCACAGTTGGTGGAAGGCAGTAGAGGAGTAAAGCTATGGATCAAAGTTGTGCTCCACACTCAGGAGATGATAGAGGGCAATAAAAATGCATCTCATCTATTAATTTGGTGATTGGTTTGATAAAAGGAAATACAACGTTAGAAAAGTAGCATGATTGATGATCATGCAGTGTCGGTTCTTTTTTTTTTGCTTTTCGAACAGAATTTTATTAAAAACAGCTAACAATAGGGTTAAGAATTTCCAGTTGAAGCCGATACATAAACTGCCATATAGAGTGAGGTGTGATTTCATAAGAAATGGAGGCCATCCAGTGTACAGTAATCATACCCAGTGTTATTTTGCCACCAGTCCACTTTATTCTGAAAAAGAACATCCCTTTTATATCCAGTTATTTTGAAAAAATAGTGAGCATTGTTGCTTATTTTTCATGGGACTGCTTCCCTTTCTTTTTACTTGCACTGTTCAAGGTCAGATATCCAGGTGCAAAAATGTGTCAAATGTGTGAATCGAGATGCAGAACAACACGTGCCAACAGTGATCCAAGAATTCAAGAGATCCAAGAGTAAAAAGACCATCAAAAGACTAGATATGGTTCAGAAAGAAGCAAACTCAGTACCTCGCAAAGGCTCTAGTCCAGTGAGCTCCTGTATGTCTCCCTTAGACCAGAGGTTGCCAATCTTATCCGCAAAGGGCCGATGTATATGCGGGCTTTTGCTGCAACTCCCTAATTAGATTACTAATTAGAGGACTGATTGGCTGAAGAGTGCTCACACCTGGGTTTGAACAGCTAACCTACAGGTTATCCCAAAAACCTGCATACACACCGGTCCTTTGCGGATAAGATTGGCTACCCCTGCCTTAGATTAATTAAAGATGTCTCATGTATTCAGGTGAAGCAAGATGTGGTCTGGGTGTGTGTGGTCTCTGGTGTGCTGACTGGAGGCCGGGGATGAAACAAAATATTAGAAATAAAATATACTTTTGTAAATAGATATATATCACTATATTATAACATATTATAACATATTGCTTAATATAAAATGGTTGATTCTAGAAGGTTACTCTTGTAATTTCTAATAATAAATAAGATGTGTAGCTTCTGTGTTTGGGGTTGCGCAACAGAGCTTCAGATTGTATTTCAGTGCATTTCCCCCAATTAGTGCTCTTAATTAAATGAGGCTCAAGCTAACAAAACGGACGCAGCTCCTTCATATCACACAAGCTGTGCTCAAGGGTCATGTGGCTCCTTGGGTTGATATGCAGGCTATAACAAGCTGGACAGATGTGCAAGACCTGCTGGCTGTCAAGCTGAAGGGGGTCTGGCTCTTTAAGGGCAACCTTGCTGTGTGAAACTAGTACTAAAGAGAAACAGGAAAGCAGAGCAGTTATCACACACAGACATGATTGTTGCGTCTAACAGATGGAGAAAGTGGTCTAGCACTTATGAAGCTCAATGTCAATGTTTATTAAAAATCTTTAGCAGTATCTGTGTATCTATATACCTGCAAGTACAAGGTTTAAAATAACTCTTAAATCAATATCATACAATTATTGATAACGCTTCACATTAACTGCACCTTCATAACTTCAAACAATCATAATGTTTGCTATTATCATATATTAGTTATTAATGTATGATAACATTTAGGTATGTTAAGAATAGGATCTTAAGGTATGCTTACATGTTGCTTATGAATGTTCTATGCATTCTTTATACATTATGAAGATGGCCTGAATGTTCTACAACTGCATTATAAAGGTGCAGTTAATGTAAAGCATGACCCAAATATTTTCAGGGAAGTTCCAAGTCTTCAGAAGGCTTGAATAAGGCTGGTGCAGAACACATGTAGTGACAAAGACTATTTATCACTTTCCCAATTTCTGCACTATAAGAGAACAGATTGTAAACATAGATTCTGAAACAGGGAAGTGGTATTAGACAAGATGTGTGCATGTGTTTGTGAGTCGTGTGTGTGTGTGTGTGTGTGTGTGTGTGTGTGTGTGGACAGCCAGTCTTCACTATGCACTACAATCTGCCAAGGTGAAAGAGATGTACAGGGGTATCCAGTATACCACAGAACTGCATAAGTATATTTAAAGAATGATTTTTGACTAGCTTATAAAGATTTAACAAACCAGCCAGTCCTAACTAGCTGCTAAAGGCTAAAGTATCAAATATCAAGCAGATCAGTGTCATGTCATGAAGGATTTAATGATTCCCAGGAAATGGCTACAATTTGTAATTCTTTAAAATAAAGAAGCAAAACAAGTAGTAATGAAATAATTGTAGATGTAAAGTTTTTTTTAAATTCATTTTGTTTGTCAGATACTAGATAAACAATGCTTTGGAGTTGCACGTGGTGAGAGGCGCTGGGGAGAAGTGGGTCGACTCATAGCCGCCCGGTTTGGTGGTAGCATGTTGGCGTTTTCCACAGTGAATGAGAGGGCCTTCCTTCGACTTCGAGCTGGGGGACCTGTGTCCGACTGTTGTCTGTGCTTATGCATTGGACACTTGTTCAAAGTTTCTGCCTTCTTGGCTTCTTCAACATTCCGTGGAGTTTGGGGACAGTGCCCTTGGTTTGGCAGAACTGGGTGGTGTTCCTAATCTTGTAGGAAGGGGACCAGAGGATTTGTTCCAACTTCAGGGGGATCATACTCTTCAGCCTCCTTAATAAGGCCTATGCTCGGGTACAATAGAGGTGGGTCCACCTGTTGGTCACACCTTCGGATTCAGGGGGAATAATGCAGATTCTGTCCTAATTTCAGAAAGCTGAAAACTGTGAAGCTCTTCACAGCTGAAAGCTGTGAAGCTCTTCACTTTCACAAGGATACTGGAGGGTTCATGGGAGTTTGCTCAACCAGTCTACATGTGTTTTGTGGACTTGGAAAAGACATAGGATTATGTCTCTCGGGGGGTCCTTTGGGGGGTGCTTTAGGAGTATGGGGTACAGGGTCTGTTGTTGCAGGCCATCAGGTCCCTGTATAAATGGAGTAAGAGTCAAATTCGTATCACCAGCAGTAAATCATATTCAACCAGCCCTGCCCTTTGTCACTGATTCTGTTCATAACTTTTATAGATTGAATTTCTAGGCATTGCCATGGGGTAGAGGGGGTCCGGTTCGGTGACCTCAGGATTGTGTCTTTGCTTTTTGCAGATTATGTGGTCCTGTTGGCTTCATCAGGCTGTGACCTGCAATATTCACTGGGGAGGTTTGCAGCTGAGTGTGAGGTGGCTGTGATGAGGGTCAGTACCTACAAGTCTGAGGCCATGGTTCTCGACAGGAAAAAGGTGCATTGTCCTCTCCTGTTAGGGGATGAGTTACTGCTTCCAGCAGAGGAGTATTCCAGGGTCTTGTTAACAAGTGAGGGAAGAAGGAATTGGGACATCAACGTGTGTATCAGTGCAGCATCGGCAGTAATGTGGACACTGTACTGTTCTGTCAGGTTGAAGAGAGATAGGAGCTAGAGCGCAAAACAATTTATGTCGACTCGAGATAAGTGACAGGATGGATGGATGGATCTAGATGTCCACTGTACAGCTGTTGGGACATATCTAGTTCTCAGAGGGCTGTGATGGGCGTGAAAAACATTGAAATAGGAAATGTCTGATTTGCACATTGTCTGTCTTCGAACAGTAAATTTTTGTGGACTTAAAAACTGGAAATCCATTCTTTGATAAATTAAGTACATGAAAAATTTCAGGAGAGTATTCACTAGACCCAAAGTAAATGCTGTTCTCATGGGTAAATGGCAATGAGAGAAATTCTCTAATATTCAGCAGTTTCACACTACAGTTTTTACATGCTGATGATCTGTCAGCACCACCTGTTTCACCTGTCAAGGCGGAAGGAGGTCCTCATGAGAGAGCTTTCTATGGTAGACTTGTCAGTGTTGGCAAAGAGAACAAGAGTTGTGCTACAAATAGACATTTGTTGTTGTCCTAAATCTGTTTCTGAATGTATTGTAATTTTCACATCATTGGGCCTAAGAATGAACAATACCGCTTTAAATGTGTTGTTGTACTTTGGGTTGCAATAGTACTCTATTTATTTTGATTGCTGCTTAATAATAGACCACACGATAGCTTATCACATTAATCTTCATTGATGTGAGGATCTTCCTTACTGTGTATTGCACAACACAAGCAAAAAATGTAAGCCTAATAGTAGCTATATATATATATATATATATATATATATATATATATAATCTACT
>JAODKF010000018.1:22820371-22838242 GCA_026779585.1 Mormyrus proboscirostris | reverse complement strand
ATAATCTACTTAATATGTTCTGTAGCGTGTGTTTGGAAATTTACTTGCAGGCATACAGTATTCCACCTTTTTGAGTTCTTCTATGCATCTTGAATTTACTTAGGTAGGATGAGAGATGCCTGTATTTCTTTTGTGTTACTTCTTGCTCCAGTATTGCATATACTTGTGCCTGGGCATTCGTTGGAAGCACAGCATAGCTGAATTAATGCCTAGTCCACTCCTTGACAGCAAATAAGTTTGTAATGTGCTATTTGCCTCTCTTGTACGTTGTTTAGGACCAAAGCATCTGCTAAATAAAACAATGTAAAGTTACAGTTGCAATGAAGGCATCAAATATTCTGAACATAACAATGGTTATGTTTGGCTTTGTTCGGAGTTTTTTGGGTTGTGAAAGTTCTTCCCATAATGGCTGAACACGTGGCTACTAGGAGAGACAATATTCGTCGTTTGACCTTGAGCAAAGCCAGAGGGTGGGATCAAAGAGTGTCTCGGTAGACGGCTCACCGCCGGCCATTGTTCGTTCATGTATCCTCATTGTTCCTTTAACTCACTTAAGTGTCCTGAGTTCTAATTCCTACTCAGAGCCACAAGCTCTGCTGCCTGGCTCTGCAAAACCACTCTTCTTATCTTCTTTGTCACAGAGGCTCCACCTTCAGGGATGTCCAAGAATGGATACTTTTTTCAGGAAATGGGTATGTAAGGCACGCTGTGTTCTCCCTCTTATTGCTGTTTCATTCTGCGCTCATTTTTATGGCCGTCCCTTGAAAAATCATCAGAAGTTGCTTTACTTTGCTGTAGATGGTCAAACAGCATTATCTTATTTGCTTGATTACTTATGCAGTGAAACAGAACAATTTTTAGTTCTAGGAACAGTTGCTGAACATCACGATTAAGGTATGGAAACATTAAAAGTGTCCTGTCTTCCTGATACTCCAATAATATTATGCAACTAATCCTACAACTAAGAGTAGTAATGTACAAATGAAGGGCATGGTAGAGCAGCAGGTAGCACTGGTTTTACACCTGGAAGGTCATGGGTTCTGGGCTAGATGGTTTATTTACAGTGTACACATGTAGTACTTTTATGAAATATAAATTTTATCATGATATATTTCAACATTAATTACACTAAAAGGGTGTTCTTGTAAGAATGCTATTGTGCTAACACTGACAGAACCTTTGTTAAAATGTAAAACATGGAAACAACATTCAATTAACATTACAGTAGGAATGTTCTCTGCCAGCTTTGGGAAGACCTTCACATAGCGTTAGCTAAAGTTCTGGGAATGCTCCCTGTTGGCTGGGGTGCTTATTATATTTCAATATTGTCGGTAGATTAACTAAGAACTCCAATACATAACAGCAATGAAAATCTTGTATCAGACTTCATACATTCTGTTTTTAGCATATGGCTGCCTGCTCAGTAGTGGACTACAGTATCCACTTCATATAAAGAGAGTGTTGGTTCACATGCACAGTGACACCTATTAGCAATGGGTAACAGCATCGGTTTTAGCTGTAAATTGGACTATGCACAGGTGTAGTTGTGCCATTCATACTTATATTATAGGTCATTTATAAAACACTTTGGCATAGCCTTTGCATCCTACTGTAGCTGTAGAATGGGAGGCAAAGAGCATCTATCACCGAAGTAATTTTTATGTATATTGTTTGTTGTTTATTAAAATGGAATTTAATAGCTAATAATAAATAGTACTGTCACCCACTATTATATAAGCAGTTATGGAAAATGAATGGATGGATTATGATTACAATATATGGTATACATTACTATACTTTACAATACTGTAAATGCTATTAACCAAATACACTGATTCAGATCAAATCAGAGAAGCAGAATCACAGAATTACGATTGCTTTTGTTGTTAGCATAATAAAATTGGAAAGATTGCAATCAATCAGGCTTGATTTTAGTATCAAGTTACATAATAAACAGTGTTCGTATCAATGGTTGATTTGTTTGAAAGTGTCATTTGCTCATATTTGTATTATTTACATTCTGGTGGGTTATTAAATATATGAAGCATTATGTGTAAATATCACTCAATAATATGGTTTGGATTTATCATGAATGTACCTGGCTTTGATCGTAGTTGGATCCTACGTAGAACCATGCAATTTTTTTTCCCTTCTGCCATTTCTCTACTAATAGTTAAGTGATAAACTTCTGGTCATCCATTGTATGCACAGTAGTGAAACTCATCTCCAGTTTTATAATTTTCTGGTGTGTTCAACATATCGAGTAACTGAATAAAATTGACAATTGTGAAATTCTATTTTGAAAATGATTTTTATAGGAATCTACCATGTTTACTTTAAATACACAATTTTGGCATTTAAAAGTGATTATTTTTTATTTATTTTTTTTTTAAAAAAACCAACCATCCATCCATCCATCTTCCACCTGCTTTATCCAGGTGATGGTCATAGGGTGGCATGGGGTCTATCCCAGACAGCACGAAGCATAAGGCTTGGGTACAACTTGGACAGGATGCCAAGGTTTAAATAGACAGTTAGGCTAGCTGGTATTTCTAAATTGCCATTAGTGTGTGAACATGCTTATGACATGTGTGTTTTCCTTGGGATGGACTGGCATTTTGTCCAGAGTGTTTGAAGACATTGGAATGGATGTATGGCTATGCAATAGTTTTGTAGTTTCATTATCAAAATCTTAGAGCTAAAACATTTTGCATATACATTTGATCTCACATAAACTGAAGTACAACTCGATTAATTGCAAAGAGGTCCTATTCTTCAAAACTTTTTTCAAATGTTTCACTTCTGTTGATTCATCTTGTTAATATAAAAATGTTTTTAAGATAAATATTTTTGCTTCGGGTTGGGCCATGCAAGCATTTGCAGTTGTATTAATAAATCGCTAAGGACAAGGATTCTCCTTTGCCTGTAACATTAAATTGACCTTTTCATTCAACCTTATATGGCCCTACTCAGTTTTCTGGCCATGAGAGGTGGATGGCCATGAAAAAATATCACCTGAACTGTACTTCAGACTAAGGTGAAAACAGCAAAAAGGACATGTAGCAAAAGAATAAAAGGTTTGCAGATCATCAACCACACTCACGGCACCGACTCTCCTAAAACAACGACACGCCCTTAAGGCAAACCGCACTTTTATGATACCTAAACTCATATGCTAATGAGAAATATGACATGTTGACTGATTAATAACTGACTCAGCCAAGGATTTCAAGGCATTCTGCATCTCGTGAAGTTCCAGGAGACATGTAGGGAAGACATGATTGCTAAACACCCATATGTTTCCTTTTATCATTCCATTTAACATGTCAATGATTGTACACTAGATCCAAAGCCAATGGTTTGTTAACTTCATTACTGTTCTCATTTACTGTTAAATGATTTACTGTTTCTTCAGTAGTTTTTAAATCCAGCTGTAGTATGTGGGGTTGATTATGTTGCTTGAAAAACTTCAAACTAACATTGTCTAGCTTAATGCAGATTTGCAAAAAATGTTAGAATCCAGAGCAATTCAGAGTTGAGCAAACAAGATTAATATGACTGGAAAAAATGTTGAATGTCCTTGATTTAAAAGGACTGTTTAGACTGAAACGACAAGACTGTTTCACAACACATTAATTTATTTTAATTGTTGCATTTTGCTACAGCATCCTTATTGTAACGTAGCAAAAAATGATTGTATTACAATATTAAAACTCTTGTGTGGCTTAATGGGTATAGCTGAAGATAGAATATAAATTGTTTCATGTAAGATAGATTTGAAATAAGAATAATAGGCAGACAAAGGCTTTTAAAATTCCCTGCAGGATATCATGCAGGACCTGCTTTTAATGAACACATGGCCAAACCCTGATTCTTGAGCGCATTGTTTGCATTTTCAGATCAGTTACTGGAGCCTTCTTCACCTTCAGCAAAACACAATTTATTAGCAGATAGACTAAAAACACAGCAGAATTTTCTAAAGATAGACAACTGCTGGCAAAGCCTGTAGATTTACTTAGAGTCTAAAAACAGAATGACCTGAAAATTGACTGAAACAGTATATAACTGTCAGAATGATCTGGTGCGTGCTTTCGTAGTTTATGCACTACTTAGAACTGAAGCCAAGTACTGTAGACAAAAAAAACAAAGGCCAGTAAGAAGTAAAATAATCACAGCAGTACACAAAACACTTCTCCTTTTATATCATTGCAGCAGTGTTATCTGTTTTTTTGACATTTCCATTTTAACAAAGCTGTAGAAATGCAGCGAAATTCAGATTGATGTGCAAATTCTGAAGCTAAGTTTTGAAGCCTCATATAGTTGTCATTTCTGTGGAGTCACACATATTTGTTAATGTGACACTGAACGCCTTTCCTGGCAATACAGGGTGGGGATAATCTGTCTTCAGAGTTTGCCTGAAAGTCAGCATGAATGGCCTGGGTTACTGGAATATGATCATAAGGGGGATGGTTACATACCTTCCAACTCCATTTAAAGAAAGAAATATTATAAAGTATGTTATTCAGTTATGAAGTTAAATGGGGATATTTCCATTTTCATGTAAGAGATGTATTATTTTTATCCAGAATCAGAGTAGCAGCCCTCTGTAAACATTTGTAAAACCTAGCTAAAGCTTTTCAGCCCTCCAGTTTCTGCAACCTTTCAGAAACATTTTGCATTGTTAATTGAATGAATTTGGACTTGAATTCAAGATTGGATTGAAGTTTGTTGAACATATGTGTTAAAATCTTATTAATCGTGGTTATTGTCATATTATTAAGAGTTTTAGGAGAGTGTAAATGTGGGCTTGCGTAAAAGCAGCACACTGGATAAAATGCAGCACCTGTGTCAGGACTGATCCACCATCTGTGTTGACCCTCCCAGAGCTTCAGCAGGGGGACCAGGAGGATGGCTGTGAGGGCAAGGAGGAAGGACAGGAGTCGCCCATCGTCTGCGGTGACAACATCCACTGCTACAGTCAGGTCCAGCCTGGGAGCCCAGGTGGGTTGGTGGATAAAACTGAAATATGCCTGCTGTATTTTAAATATTTAATACACATTTACAAAGCTCCTACTTCACCTTTCTACAGGCTACACTGCGTATATATGTTTTGGAGAATTTGCAGTTACATGTGTAAAACCTTCACTGTGTGTGCATGTGTGGTGCAGGTTTGTATTTATCACATTGTGGGGACCAAATTTTACTTTTAAATTTGCAGGGGCATTTTTCAGGTCCGCATGATATACATCTGTGAATGCAATCAAAAAATACCAAAAATCTTGTATTTTGTTTGGTTTCTTATGGGTAAGGTTAGGGCTGGGTAGGGGTTAAGGTTGTTGTTGTTGTTGGGATTCCATTCCCATAGAAATGAATGGAGAGTGTGTGTATGTGTTTGTGAGAATTTCTCCATATTATGTCACGTTGTAGCCTGGCAGTTGGGCACAAATGTGGGACAGAGCTACTAGGGTGCAGAATCGAAACAAACAATGGACGGTAATATATTAAACAAAGGGAACGGGATGCATCTTCTCTTTAAGACACAAAATATAAACCAGCGTTTAAAAGCTTACTGACAAAACACCCGAAACTTGCTGAGCAAAGGGAACAGTGTGTAACTCTGTGCATTCCTGGAAATCCTTTCTGTCTTCAGCCCACACATGGGAGAGCTGGGGGCCATAACACAACCATTCTGCCATTTCCATATATTATAAGCATATAAGGTGGCACAGCATACAAAACAAATCTCAGAAATGATTACATTAAGATTCCCCTAAACACCATTATTCCTGAACAAAATTATGAAAAAAAATCAAATAAATATATAAATACAGCAGGATGGAATTGTGAGTCAGTGGCTTTCAATGTGGCCTCGAATCTCCAAGGATGGGTGTTTGAATTACTCCAGAAACAAAGGTCAGAAATTGCAGGCAACTGCCGACAAACCTGTCACCATCATTGTCACTCACCTGCTCGATGCTGATGGCTGCTGTGTCCCTTCATTTTTTATGATGTCATTTAGTTACTGGCAATTGAGTTTGTCTGCACTCTGACATGGAGTGTAACTTTGGGGTGCTGTCATTTATTTTATTTTTTTTTCAAATATAATTTTGTAGTAGCCAGTTATGAACAAATACAGTATCTGTGCATTTGTATGATTAAGAGTTGTGTTTATAGTACACATCCAAGCATAGTAAACATTCCCACATTCTAGATTATCTCTGGTTTCGCTGAGTTAAATGCTCAGAGCAGGTCTGAGGCATTTGTAGGAACAGCACTGGTGACCATTACCATGGAGATGCAGAACATTACCCAAGCTCAAACGTGTCTCTGTGTTGATGTGATGCTGCGTGTGTCATGCAGATGCAAATGTGTTACTGGATCTATACACCTCCCTCTGTGTATCATTTAATAGTTTGTGTATATATGAGTGTATATATATACAGCTTTTTTATTTTCACACATGTATTTTCACTTTAAATAATTAATCCCTTTGCGACCTTCACAAGGAGAAGCGGTGAGGAGATGAGAATTAACCTCAGAATATTTACAGGGCAAATACACTGTGTTCATGTATTTACCAACCTGTTTCTACTAAAAGATGGCCACAAAAAATACTGGCAACAAGCACAGCTAGGAAAACCTAAATGCTTAGCTGATAGCTCTGTAGATGGTCACCTTGTTTTAGATTTACAGTGGAAAGCATCCCATACTCCAGTTGCTGGAGACGGGTGACGTCCTGGAGCCTGTCCTTCATTTAAGCTAACAGCTGAGAGCAGCTCTAAAGAGCAGAGTGCTGGTGGGTGACAGGCCACCGGCAGGTCAGAGTGGCAGAGCCCACACTGTGGCTAAGACACCCTAGGCAGTCTGTTCTCATTATGATACTGCATCTAAAAGTAGGCGATGTGGCTGAAACGGCTCAAATTAGCTTCTCCCCAGAGCGGAATCCATTGTTGCTAGTGGGCTTTTCATACCTGGGTCAAACCGTGTTTGTTTCTCTCAAGCAGAGCCCTTCATTAGAAACCGGTTCTTTGCCATGGTCTGTTTCGTCCCGCTTCTCCCAGTAAGCCATATCTTACAGTGAAAGTGGGCTTTGGCCCAGACTCAGTTTGCATTTGCAACTTCCAGTTTATGCTGCATGCGTATGTATTGCATGACTGCAGAACCTCTGCATCACGCTTAGCAAGCAGTATCCTTGGGATTAAATGTTAATTTTTAAATGTAATTTTTATGTTACATTTGATCCTTTTGCAGACTAAATATCAAATGGAACTCTACCTTATTCATATGGAAAGCCTTTGAGTGCTATTTAGCCAATTATGTAATAATAAGAAAAAAAATTGAGTAATTATATGTAATTATCTGTAATTAGTCTCTAAGTATTTCCCTTTTGTCTATTTGTATTTCCTACCGATATTCATTAGTTAATTAGTACATTTATTGTTTCTACTGTTAATCATATTCATAAATCATGAAATTTGCTGAATGATTCATTGACCTATAGACCAAATGAGTCTAAAATACAGCCTAGTAGCTTCGAAAATTCTCAAGTATAGAAGGGTTCATATGAAACCGCTTCTGAACTGATGCCACCAAACAGTTCCCCTCCAACTTCAGAAATACGGATGTGTTGACGACAAACTCCCATTTGATTTCCTTGTCAAGAACGTGTAAAACATGTGAACTCTCATGATTCTATTTATTTCCTGCTGCATAATAGTACTTTAATTTACGTGTTGCCTGGATATTGTAAGGGAGAGGAGAGTAACGTCTGCCTTCTATTCATAGAGATTAGTCCAGCTTAATGTGTTTGTATTCAGAGCTCAGTTTCTATGGTCCTCTGTGTCCCTCACTATGTTCATGCCTGATAAAGGCACGACAGACCAAACAGCACCCCTGGGTCTGGGGATCGAGGGTGGGGTGGGGTTTCCTGGATTCGCCAGCATGGTTACAGGATGAGGCATTGTATTCGAAGAGCCCACTTCCCTGCTTCTGTGGCCATACGCCCCAGTCAGAAGTTAGGCAAGTCTGCCAGCCTCTCAATTGCTTGTTCACTGCCTTAGCCTGCCAAAAAACACTTTTTGTTTTGAGCTCCAGAACAATTGCGATTGTTCTTCTATTTTTGTTCCATCAACTTTATCTGATCAGACAGAAGTTAGAGCCAGGACCCAGATCACTGTTCTACAAGCTGCCTGTGTAATAGAGCTATTTATAACCAGTATCGACACAAGGAAAAAGCTGACCTGTCTGTTACTGGTCTTTTAAATTGACTGGAAGCTACTCTCCACTGAGCCCAAGGTTTTAGTGTCAGTGATAGTGTGATGGTTTTATCAGTCATGTGACTTCTCACCCGGTGTGAAAATGTGTTTCATTACTTAAGCAGCTCCAAGTCTTACTCTAAGTTTATAAATGTCAGGAATGGTAGCATACTGATTGATGATATACCTTTTTCATTGTAAAAGCAGTTCTTACAGAAATTTTGATGGGTTTCTGGTAGCCTGGTATATCCTTCAAGTCTGTGCTCTGGTCTACGCTCCATATTTATACTGACATTGATTTGGTATCATTTCTTGCCTTCTCAAAATGAATGTCATGGAGATCTTTCCTCCTGCCTTCTTGGTTCTTCTCTTTCGTCCACAGATTCAGACTCAGGGTGCGTGCTGCTGAACACTTCGAGAAAAGTAAGATGCTGTTTGTCAAGTATGTCTCTGGGTCACTCTAAACTGACTCACCAGTTACACAATTCTCAGCACGTGCTCGGTAAGACTCACAGAGAGCATACAGAACGGTCGTCTGCATGTGGTGGACACACGATCTCCATCTATTGGTTATGCAGTATGTAAAGCTGATGAACTTCGAGGAGGAAGTCAGAGCTCACCGGGACCTGGACAGCTTCCTGGCACAGGCCAGCATCCTGCTGGACGAGATGGCGGCCTCGCTGGACGAGGTGCTGAAGCGGATGCTGCACCGCGTGGCTCAGGACAGCCGCGCCACTGAGCCTGCCTGCAACTTCGAGGGGGTCATGCGCCTGCTGTTCACTGATGCCGCACCCCAGGAGGTCAATGGTGAGCGCAGGTCACACTCATGTTGGCTGTCTTATTGCACAATGTTTTCAGCATGTATATTCTGAAGAAAAAAAATCTGTGAAATCTGCATTGTACCTGTATTAGTATTCATGGTTTATGCAAATGTATTTTATTAATTATAACGAATATAAAATGCAAAATCATCTGACTGTCTGAGGGGTAGAACAATCCCAGTACAGCTCTTTCTGAGATAGCTGGTGAAGACACCTGGCTCTCCAGGCAATACCAACCTGTTGCCTATGGCAACAATTTTGCTATCAGGGTCTTGAGAGTGTTAGCAATACGGAAAAACAGCAGGCATATTTCAAAACACCTCCGTCACTCTGACTCCCACAGCCCTGCTTGGCTACCAGCCCTGTAGGTGTTCAGTGCTGCCCATAGCGATTCGAGTCACTCCACACCCCTGAGAGAGCAGTCAAGCCACATGACATCAGAATGCGCAGTGCAGGGAATGTTAACAGTGCTGGTATGACCTTTCAAAAACCTGTTCAGTCATAGGCTGCCTAGGCAATACATTGTCATCACTGTGAAAGGCTAATGGAAACCGTGGGGAATTAAAACAAACAGCACGGAGGACAGATGCTGGTGCAAATGAAATATCACGAAGCTCCCTGCAAAGCGCATTATGAGCACTGTGCTTAAAGAGTGGACTGGTGTTGCTGCTCTCCTCTTTACTGCCTATGTGGGATCGTCTTCTCCATTCCCTCTTTTGAATATATGTCTTTTTGGTTTTGTCATGCAGAGAAATCTCAAAGCTTTGTTTAAATCTTTGATAATGGTAAGGTATAATACAGATAAGATATATGTGTGGAAAAATATTTTTTTGTTTGTTTGTTGTTTTCTCATTCTTTATGGTTTCACCTCACAATCTTGTAAATCGTCTTTCCTGGAGACTTACAAAACATTGCCATACTTTTAGTTTTTCTGCCAGGTCTTAGACCAAAAGCAGAGGGTAACTAGTTTCCATCTCTGAACACGCATGGCCAATTTCTAAACACTCCGGCTTAGCTGACATTGCACCACAGAATAGAACAAGAAGTGAGAATGAGAGCAGACCAGGACAGAAGCAGGATCACTGTTTCACGCCTTTTAGAGGATGTCAGTCTGGTGGGATGGGACTAATAGAGGTTTGTGTGTCTCCATTTCACACGTTGGATTAGCTCACCTCTTCTCAAATCAGCAGGCGGACATATTCTTCTTGTGGACCTGTTGAAATCAGATTTATTGGATCTGGCTAGCGGCCCCATCTAACACACATGGTTCAATGCAAAGTTACAGCTTAGGTTACTGTGTGCTGGTGATTTTTTTTTTTGCCATGTGACAGAAAAAAAATAATGAAAGTTTTGGGAGAAAATCATGTAATATTTTTAATGTTTATATTTTTATTAACCACTATTTTATGAATTATTTGACTCTACAGTTGCTTTAATATTCCATTTACCCATCGATTGTCTTACTTTGATCTGTTACAACATCTGTCAGACTGTTCACAGTAGCTGAAGAACCCCAGGGTTAGGGTTAGGGTTATCTCAGGCCTTTCTGAGCTTTCGCAGAGAGCAGCCAATGGACAGTTCAAAGAACAGAGCTGGATACAAGCAAATTATAAAAGCAGAACACACCAGACCAGTTTGTAAGGTAGCCAGAAGTGGACTCACTACTCAAAGGGCCCTAGGCTAACGTGGGTATGGGGACCCTAAGTAGGCCTTTTGAGCTGTTTTTTAGAGCCAAAAGAGAAAAAGGAATGAATTAAAAATGAAGGAACATCAATAATATGCCAATCAAATTGCAGGGTGTCATGACTGATTGGGGTGGGGGCTGTAAAAAATTCACTGATGAGGATGCTAGAGGTATCGTGCCGGCAGATCATTCAACCAACTTTATTCATCCATTTAACGTAGCATTCCATAGCATAATTATCGGTGGGCTGAGAACAGGAGTTTGCATTGTAAGCAAAGAAGGTAATGGTCGATCAACTGTAAATCAGCATCACAGTAATTTGGGGTGCCCTCTTGTGGCTGGGTGGATTTGTAGCATGTCTAAGAAATCCTTGATCTATAAGAAGGGTGCTATGATGAATGAAGTAAATGGGTTCAACTCTAGGGGATATGTGTTAGAGGCCATTTATAATTCTACAGGATGTGCTTTCCAGTATTGTGTGTAAGAATCAGTTACAGAGTGTGTGCTGGAGAATATAATGTAAGAAATACTTACAATGCTGTATTATGAATGAGTTCTATGAAGCTGTATGGAATGACTTGTGCAGGTTGAGCAACATTTGAATTGAATTTATTGATTAGTGGTTATTGTCAACACAACACAGCATAGCACGCAACAACGCATTTAACCCATATGTGACTTTCGTGACATAGCTAATTCAACGCCCGAACAGTGCTTGGGGATGGTACCTTGCTCAGGGTACCTCAGTGGTGACTGGCTGGTGGGGGATTTGATCCTGCAATCTTTCAATTACAAGTGCGCTTCCCTAACCATCAAGCCACCACTGTCCACATGATGAATGATGAATGTAAACATGATGAATGTAATCCTCAGAAGGGATCAAAGGGTGCTTAGTTTGGGGCAGACTGCTTCCCCAGCAGTGTCTTCATTAGGCCTCTAAAACAGGGAACTGTATAACTGTTCTTTTATCTTGTATTTAACTATTTAAAGCTTTCATACGAATGAATATGATATTCAATCTGCTGATTTAAAATCTTTGAAAATGCATATTTTGTTTGCACATCTGTGAAAGGTGTCTGACTGCACATGGGCAATATTCAGCTCTAAGAATGAGCAAGCACATCCCTGTTAGAAATACCATGCATGCTGCATGTTCAGGGAATGATCTGTCTTTGGATTTTTCTGGATACACTGTATGCTTCCGTCAGAGATCTCCTGCCAGTTTCTCTTAGTCCAGTTGCTGTGTCAGGACAGGGAGTGTGTGCCCCTCTGCTAAGGAAAGGTTTTGTGCATTTACATTCTACTATTGATAATTAATTCATTTTTCTCTGCAATGTATTTTATGACTCACTTGTAAAAATTCTGTGTGTGTGGTCATGTCTATTTTGCCAAAATGAAACAAAGGGATCGATAGAAATGTAAACAAGGTCCATGACTGAAAAGAATTTGGCCGAGGAACTTAAACCACAGGATATATGTGTATATGTAGAGGTCTAGAGGAGGCCTAGTGTGTCCTGAGCTGAGCAGCCAGACCTTTTTCTGTCGCTCACAGCTAATGGCTGCAATGATTATAAGCACCACAGAAGTCCAGCCCCCACTCACAGGGCACTTGCCACCCTTCTAGTGCACCTGCTGTCCGAGACCATCCAGGGAGTGACAGCCACCGCTACGGGCGTCCAGTACCAGCAGTCCTGGCTCTGCATCCTGTGAGTCACATGGCAGCAGGTGCTCCGGGTGGAATCCATTTCACAGTATACAGTGGTTATAATCTTGTGGTAATGATAACCTTATAAGAGGTGTGCTCTGCAGCCATTTGCTGCCCTCTCCTCCTGCCGCCCAGTCGAGCCCCTTTCTGCTAACCTCTCTCTGCAGCTGCAACGCGAAAACCCTCCAAAGACGACATGTCTGCATTTCCCGCTTGGAGAGACCCCAGAACTGGGGGGAAAACTGCTGCGAGGTCCGTTATGTCATCCTCATCCTCGCCCCACAAAAGATGGTAACCTCCGTCTGCTTTCATGGTATTCTGCAGAGTGTGTCTGTTTACATATATGTCTGCAGTGTTACTGTTACCGGTGACCATTGCCCACCCTCAGAGTGCAATTTAGCCATCTGAACATGATCCTCACCGCAAACCGAATGCTGTCAGACATTAATCTTCTGTGGCATATAAACATCATATGTGTGTGTATTATAGCACTATCAGTGCTTGATTGGTAAGCTTAAATATGACAAACAGGAAGAAAGCTCAATTGTTTGTGCTGAATTGTGAAAAAGGGTGACTTGCAGTGCTTCCTCACTCCAGCTCTCACCCCTCCGCCCCTCCCCCCCCCATCTTTGCTGCCAGAAAAGCACGAAGACGGCCATGGAACTGGGTCGCACATTTGCCACCATGTTCTCGGACATCTCCTTCAGGCAGAAGCTGCTGGAAACTAAGACCCAGGAGGAGTTCAAGGAAGAGCTTGTGTATCAGAGGCACCAGCTTACTGCAGCCAATCAGAAACCAGCTGCTGTAGAAGAGGAGGAGACAGATCCCCACAGCAACAAGCCACTCAAGGTAGCACCGTGTAGAGGAGAAGCGAGCCGTGATCATGTAGGAGAGCCAGGCAGAGACAAACCACTTGGGGTGTCATGCAGACACAAAGTACAGTTTGCAATACAGGAGATGGCAGGTGATGATAAACAGTTAGTTTTAAATGATGGCACACTTATAATATATCCCCATGTCTTAATTTTCCTGAACTCAAATAAATTATGTATGGCATTTGTCTTGAATAAATATCTTATGCTATCTGAGATAGGGGAGGTGTGACCATCTCGAGGGGGAGTCAGGTGAATGGATGTGCTGTATTGGTTCAATCTACTCATTCATAATCTGCAAATGTTTGTCTTTCTTTCCCTCCTATTGCTAGTAATGTAATCATGATGCCTGTCCTGTCATCGCGATGCATGGCCCAAGTTTATTTGTTTTTTCTGTGTTTGCATTGATCTCGTGTATGCCAGTTCCTTTTTTTTTTGTCTTGAACCCATACCTGGCTTGCTTCTGTAAGCCCATTACCCCACATGAAGCTCGTTTTCCATGCCCATCCCTGTGTCGCATGGTTCTGTTTGTCATGCAAATATCACAGTTTTTTTTAGTCTTAATATAATGCATGTAAATAATAGCGAGCAGTTATTTTTTTAAGAATTAGTTGCCTTAAACTCCTAAGATAATATGACTCTGCAAAAGGACACTTGTACTTTCGGCAGTCTGGCGTCAGAAAATAAACATATATACGCCACGCTGGATTGTCATTGGCTGTTAGTTACTTTTGTTACTCTCATTGGTGAGTCCATATCGCATGGACACATGGAAAGGACATGCTCAGGCCCCTGGCTGGCATCACGACCCTTTGAAGCATGGACCATCTGCATTAGGCAGCCTGGTATCATGTTTCCTTACTTAGAGCTTTTAGCGGATAACAGCGAGTAAAACTAGTCGCATTCACCAGACAAGTTGAACAGTGTGTGATCAGCCTAACTATTCCATAACTTTCCCCTAGAGTCATTAGTACTTTTAATGAGTTTCATTCTTTATTTAGCAAATTCTTACTTACAAAAATATCATGCTAACTATGCTCTACCATCGAATAATAATTATATGGGTATATTCCCAGAATGTGCCCAATCCCATCGCTCCCTCAATAACGCGTCACGCTGAATCCGCCTGCATGCCTCTCCCTCTTGTTGGAGACCACCCTCACAGGCATGTCACTCCCTCCCTGCATTTACACTCCCCTCTCAAGAAAAAACAGAGACCAAATTGGTTTTTCCTGTGCCCCAGACTATCGTCGTCGTCAGGAAAGGCAAGCAGCTGGACGGTAATTCCTCTCAAACGCTTTGTTTATCAAACCCTGGCCAAGACTGGCGTGGAGCCCTGGCAGCCGGCCGCACACGGAGTCTTGTAATAGTAAATTATTTCATCATGTTTAATACTTCACTGGAGGGCCTTCACAGGGAGAGAGCCAGGGCGGCTCCGCAGACAGGCACCTGAACAATGTGAAACTGGGCTTTACTTTAAGCATTCCTACATGTTTACACAAAGGTAACTGTGCTATATAAACTATTAACTCTCACACCTATATCGGCACAAAGCACTTCTGCAACGGGCTTTTCCCTTTCTGTGCTTGGAGATGACGCTGTCCGCCAAGCAGCTGGTGGATCAAACGCTGCAATGTTACGATCGTTTGAATTGTAACGCTTTCTAATGACAGACATAAATTCCCGAGGAGTGGGTGTTCTGATACCAAATAGACGCACCTGTGGTTTTGTGTTGATACTTTAGGGGAATTTATCGCAATCCAGCTCATTTAACTTTGCAACAGTTCAAAATTAATCTGTTGTTCTATTTTACCAGTTTTACTTTATTAAACGCTCACTAATAGCAGCAATATGCTCTGTAGTTTGGGTGCAGTAGTCTGAATTTCATAGTGCTGAGGCCAGTAGTCGTACTTGTGGAAAGCTTGGGTTAGTGCAGTGTGCAGCCGTTCATATGGTTATTTTGATAGGATGCCTCCTTGCTCTTATCTCATGTTACTATCTCTGTATTATCTCTCTGCTTGTCCCCAGTGCAAGGATTTCCTGCGCGCAGGCCGTGGAATCTACGAGGACTTGTGTCGTCGGCTCCCACTGTACCCGTCAGATTTTACGGATGGTGCGTGTTTCTTATGGATTCCATTGGACTGTACACTTTTTTTCCTCCCTCTGCCATTTGGCTGTACTCCTCATCCTTTCCTGTCTGTCACTGGACAGTATCATGCTCCTTCCTGCCACGGTCTGAGCTATCCATTACATTTCACCCACTACCCATGTTTACTGTTTAATTGCTGAAATGGCATTCCCTTTCATTGTATACCTACTGACCACATCTCGTAATTTGTCATTTTGTGTTCTACCTCAAAGAACCTCAAAGAAGAGTTTAACTATGAAGCACATTCTGTAAGAATGATCAGTAAAGAAGTACGACTAAACTGCTTAAATTTTGACAACATGTGGGTTACAAAGTCATGGTTATGACATGACAAAATTTGTTTTATAGCAATGTATATATAATATGATAGTATTAACAGCTTAAAGGATGCTATGGTCTAAAATGTAAAAGTATGTTAGGGCTTAGTTTACTGAATTCAAGCTTCCTGGAAATCTTTCTGGCAACATGAGGTCCACGGATCTGGATACTTAGCACGAGTATGGAGCGAGATGTTGAATCCATCGGATATCGTCATGATATCTTAGCTTCAGCACCATGGAGAGTTCCACCTCCCTACGTGTCACTTTGATAAAAATATCATTCAGGTGCAAGGGGCAAGGCCAGTTTGAACCTTTTTGTTTTTCCAATTATATTCCATTTCATTGATTAGAACAGGAAAGGGCCATATTAAAAATTACCAATGAATTTGCCCAGTGACCAAGGCCTATTTAGTTAATGATTCAAATTTGCAGTTATTTGGATAGTTTTTTTTTTTCTATATGTTGATAACATCTTTATATTAGATTTAAAAACACTATTCCAGAAATCTCCTTTTAAATAAAACAATGATATAGAAAACCCTATCTGAAGGTAGTGAATTAAATCATATGTGTCCACTGGGCTGATGAACTATTATTCATCTGTTTTTTGTCTGCCATTATTCTCTGGATTCTTCTTTTAAATGAGAAATAGACTGAGATGATTGCCATGAAATCAAAACAATCAGATTACAACAAAAATGTTTTGCTGAATTTTCTGCCAGCTTGCTGCTTGGGGGGTGAGGCAGGAAGGTATAGTAGTATAGTAGATCCCTACTTAGTGCTGTAATGTTACGTATATTTGTCGTGTGTCATTCAGTTACGGTACATAATTTTTGTTTTAGAATGCACATTAAAATGAATGAATACATTTATTGAAATGGGGTGAATCTAAATTCACAAGTAGATGTTGAACAGGGAAAACATTACGCTAATTGTGGCTGGGATTTGGGCACGGCTAATGTTGGTTACAGTTGCTCATATTTGGCAGTTTGAGAACATTTTGGTTTCCCAGTAAATTACCCCAGCACTGGAGAGAGAGCAGCTGATAAGACCAAGACAGTCTGTTATACCAAACTCAGGTATGTTGTGGCAAACTTATTTGAGATGACACCATTGAAGTGTGTGTATGACCTGAGCAAGGCAAAAACAGCCCCAGCAAGTTAGTCTCCTCGTGGCTTTTAAGGTGGTTTTGCTAGGAATTTCAAATCAAGTTAAAAAAAACAACTATGCTTAGAGCAGTGTTTATTGCTCCAGATGTGTGACCATACTAGGCAGTAGAGTAGTAGAGATCATGAGATTCAGTTCATTATGATTGTTATTATACAGACTTGTACAGGATTTTGCATATTTATTTTTACAATGTGCGAATAAGCATCCCTTAAGTTTTGGTATTCAGATATGTCCCTGTCAGACTTTCGGTTTACAGTTGTTCCTAATTGTGTTTGTGTTTGTAGTTTTACATAAAAAATTATTTCAAAGGAAATTCAGTTTTCTCTGATATACTGACAATGCAACAAGTTTGTGTCAAACTGTTGATTTTGTGTACCGTTACTCCTGTTGCTGGGTTATTTTTAACAAAATATCAAAATATGTGCGTTACAAGCTGAACATAGGGTACACATTGAAGGATAAATTTTGAAGAATAGTTATTTTGTCAACTTTGAATAAGAAAATATCCATAAACATCTCCTCAAAAGGTTATACATTTTGTATCTATGTGCCGCTTTGTATTTTTCATATTTACTTAGCCTGTACTAATGTAACCCTTTCCATAAATCTTGTATGAAATGCAGGATGCAGTTAATGTGTCTTGTTACTCTGTCCCACTTTAGGTATGACCTGTCTCTCGCCTTCCTCTTTCTACTGTGCTTTCCTTCCAGGCTTACTTGGGAGTAACAGAGCCTTGCTCAAGTACACCACCACCGCCATATTCCTGTACATCGCTATCCTCTTGCCAGCCATTGCATTTGGCTCGCTGAATGATGAAAGCACTCGGGGAGAGATTGGTGAGTCCATGAGAAATGGACTCTTTAAACTGGTTTTTAACTTCTTATGTAATAGTCCC
>JAODKF010000018.1:22802690-22820324 GCA_026779585.1 Mormyrus proboscirostris | reverse complement strand
GACACTCCTCCTCGTTTCAGTGCTTTGTTGTGGACAACTTTACTTCTCATTTTAAGAATGTGGCGAAATAATTGTATTGTCAGTTATGTATCAATATTTCGCATGCTTTGCAAATTGCAAATGTCTGATTTGCTCCCATACAGATGTGCGAAAGACCATCATTGGCCAGAGCATTGGAGGGGTCATCTACTCTCTGCTGGCGGGGTCCCCCCTGGTGGTCCCACTGACCACGGCTCCACTCGCCATCTTTATCAGTGGTATACTAGCTGATCCATTCTACACCTTTCTGAGCCATCATAGTCACTGGAATACTGACTGGTAGTTTGAGTAATTCAGCTGTTTTCAATGATATGTCATGCAGAGGGCCAAAAGTTTGTCTATGGTATTGCAGTGATCCGGGGCATCTGTGATGACTATGGTCTTGACTTCCCTGCATTCTATGCCTGCATCGGCTTATGGAGCAGCCTATTCCTCATCTTGGGGGGTATCTTCAATATTAGCTTACTTATGAAGCTCTTCAAAAGGTCGGTGTGATAGCTGCCCACTTAAAACCCTTGGAAATCATATATGATGTATCCACAGATCTAACCTCAGTGCTGTTAATTCTTGAACTAATACCTATATCCAAAATTGTGTTTTTGAGTATTGCATTTAATACTTAAATGACTGGATTCCACAAATTTTGAATGTCGGCAGGTTTGATGGTTTCTGGTTACTTCATGCTGTTCTGTGTCCTTGCAGGTCCACAGAGGAAGTGATAGCACTGTTCATCTCCGTCGCCTTCGTGGCAGATGCTGTTAAAGGCACAGCCAAAAGTATGCCGTAGGAGGGGGTCACCCCTGTTCTCACATTTTCTGATTAAGTACACCATCAAACTGAGTTTCCATCAACAAACTACCGAACCTTTTCTGCCTTAAAGTAAATATTGATCACCAAAGCCCAAATGGCAAAGAATGTTCCACATTCACGGTGGAGCAAACTGTTTGTTCATTCATGTTTCTCCTCATTACATACTCTCAGATTATATATTGGTTGTTATTAACTCACTGGTTAGTTAGTTGACTTGCTTTCTCTGACTTCCAGTTTTCCATAAGTACTACCATGCACCAACGGTGATCAACAGCACTGCTGAAGAGCTGAATAATGTGATAGAGCAGGCCTTCACCCTGTCAGCTATCGCTACCGGGAACGGCACCATGAACAGGACAGCCAACATGACGGTTGACAGAAGTGCCCTCGCTGAAGCCCTCGTCCTATGCACCAGGGATCGTGCTGTGCTGTGTGTGTTGCTCATGCTGGGAACACTTTGGGTGGGCTATACCCTCTACCAATTCAAGAGAAGGTACTCATCCCGTGCGCTCAAAACCATGAATTTATTCTGAAGGCTTCATGGGTATATAAGGCATGTCAACACCTAGGCCTCACTGGCATAGGATATGAGGCAGGGAACACCCTGAATGAAATGCCAGTCCATCATGGCAACAACATGACACACACGCACACACACATGCACACACAAGTCGGGTAAACATATCTTTATGGGGACCGCTCATTCATTTCTATGAGAAAAATGTTAACGCTAACTATGACAACCTTAACCCCTACCCAGCCCTAACCATAACCATAAGTAACCAAGCAAAATACAAGAGTTTTTTGGATTTTCTGTTTTTTCATTGCAGTCACAGATTTTTATTAAATTGGGTTTTGCCTTGTGGGGACCAGGAAACTGGTCCCGCATAAGGGAAAAAGACGGGTATTCATCACGTTGTGGGGAAATTGTGTCCAAATAAGGTAAGGTATCCCAGCTCATACACACACACGGATATAAACTAAGGGCTTGCCAGTGCTCTTCCCTGCATGTGTTCAGACTAAAACAGTGCTACCCACCATACCACCACATCACTCCTATAGTTAACACTAATTTACTGCCCAGTCTTGTTCTCACCATTTGAGTGATACACGCACAGAACACTGGCTCAGGGATGCCAAATTGGTTATGAAGCTCTGTTGTGTTTCTGCAGCCCGTTCCTGCACGCTCAGGTTAGGGAGGTGCTGTCAGACTGTGCGCTGCCCATCTCCGTCCTCATCTTTTCCTTCGTGGGTTCCTATCTGTTCCTTCACATTGAACGTTAGTATCCACGTCTGCACACCTGGATGTACCAGCATTTGTTCGGTATCTGACCTTACCTGTAATTAAACTGAGCTTAAGAACATGAAATAAAATTTACCATGATTAAAATGAACATGAAGTTTGCCTGACCTCTTGCTACATGTATGTCCCACAGTTCCAGTGTTTGCTTTCCACCAAGGCCCCATATTTAAGGTAGCTCCTTTTGAGAAGCTGTCAGCCATGAACATTGTGAGTGCCATGGGTGTGGGATTTCTCCTGGCCTTGCTCATCTTCATCGACCAGAACATCGTTGTGTCCCTCACCAATGCCCCGGAGAACAGGTCTGTGTTAGATGCAACAGAGAAACCCTCACCGCTGACACCCAACAGAGGGAATTCCCCAAGCAGCTTTCCTCTTTTATTGGCACAGTGAAGTCTCCTGTGTCAACACTTTAATACTCTTGTGTAATCACCACATTTGTCATCTATTATATTGTTTTAGTATTTGAACTGCAATGCCCACGGTAGATGCTATTTGTAGTTATTAGCCATTTCAGTGCTGGTAATAATGTGTTTGTATGCACCAGGTTACTAAAAGGAACGGCCTACCACTGGGACCTGATGCTCTCAGGTTTAATCAACATTCTCATGTCGGTGTTGGGGTTGCCATGGATGCATGCTGCCTTTCCCCATTCCACAATGCATGTGCGCCAGCTGGCCTGCGTGGAGCAGCGCGTGGAGGGAGGATACCTCTATGAGACGTGAGTCTGGGCAGCTGGAGATCCACAGCAAATGCACAAAAGACATGATGATCTTCTACAGTTTGACCCTATACCTAAAAAGCTCATACAGCATGATGGCCTTATATTCAAAGGCACATACTACATGACAAACTCATATTCCAAAGGTGCACACAACACTATGGACTCATATTTCAATGGCTGCAACAACATCATTGCCTCATATTCCAAAGGCCCCTACAACTTGATAGCTTTGTATGATTGCCCATAAACCATAGAACTAATGCTTCACAATGATCTTGTACACTAAAAGCTAGCACAGCTTGATGACCTTGTTTTGTAGCATTAATAATAAGACTACAATTGCAGTAGGACTCCATTAGACTGTAGAATTCCTTTGATTGCTAGAGGCGAGTGAGTACAGTACATTTTTTTTTGTGTGCCAACAGGATTGTGAGTGTGAAGGAGACACGGCTTACATCGCTGGTGGCCAACATCCTCACTGGTGTCTCGGTGTTCTTGCTGCCTGTACCTCTGCAGTGGATACCCAAGCCTGTGCTATATGGCCTTTTTCTCTATATCGCCCTGACCTCCATTGATGGAAACCAAATGTGTGACCGCATGGCCCTTCTCCTCAAGGAACAGGTAGGCTTGAATCCTTTCAGCTCTTTTCTTCTTGGCCAAGACCTGTGGCAAACCCAACACTGTTCCTCGGCTCATCCATTTTTAAGAATGGACTAGGACAGATGCAGGCCTACTGGGAACAGACTTCATATGTAATTCTTATAGAGTGGCATAATAATAGATCGAGGGGGACCTTAACGCATGTGCTTACTAATGCTCTCCCATCTTCACAGACATCTTATCCCCCTACCCACTACATTCGCAAAGTCCCACAGAGGAAGATCCACTACTTCACAACCTTGCAGATAACACAGCTGCTGATCCTGTGCGCCTTTGGCATGTATCCTCTGCCCTACATGAAAATGATATTCCCCCTCCTCATGATCTTACTACTTCCTATCAGGTAAGCTCCTGATTATGGCCTGCTGATTTTGCTTTAATGCTCCAAAATCTAAGGCTATATGTTTATTCGCCCAAGCCAATTGTTTTGTTTACACATGCATATTTAGTATAGCCTACACCATATAGTCACTAACCTATTCTCTACACTTTCCCCAGGAACAACCTGTTGCCCAGAATCATCGAGGCCAAATACCTGGACATTATGGATGCCCAGCACATGTAAAGGACCGTAGGACTGGAACTATAAAAGGCCATTATCTGTTAAAACACAAGAGGAAGATGTAGCAATTTAGTCGGCAACTTCAATGACAGAAAGGGATATGAGTACCCAGCTACATGTATACGATGACTGTCACATGACCAAGTATAGGTGAACCAGCCAGGTGTGCTCTGTGTCTCATTCTGTTCCCTCTATTCTTTAGCTTTTGTTACTACTTGTCTACGAAGTTTGTTGCCAAAGCTTATCAAGTCATATATCTCTAACTGAGCAAACCAATAAGCAGCTGTAGTATGAAATATGCTGGTGTTTGTACTGCGAGGAAGTAGGAGGAATTTTCACCGAAGGAGTATTTTCGCCGGTGTATGAATTGTGGAGCTCTTTGGATAAAAGCATCTGCTAAATGAATAAATGCAAATGTAAATAATCTGCTGATGACTAGGGGATACAGGAAGACTAACTAGGTTAGAGAGGTGAGAGGTGACTCAAATAAGGTCCTGGCTGTTGCACTTTATCACACGGTTAATTCTGTTCCTTTTAGTTAGCGTTCTTTTTTTCTTAGAAAATGTTTTTTACATTTGGCTGATTAAACATATGTGCTAAGACGGGGTGGTGCTTCTGAGGCATTTAAACATATGATATCCATCACCTCTGACCCTATACATATAAGCCAGCTCCAGGTGTCAGTCACTGCTTTTTGGCAGAGATGATTTGTCAACATCTGTCTGCCCTACAAGAGATATCAGAGCAAAAGCATTGAATAAATCTATATAATAATAAAATGTTTCTCCCAGCTGCACATGAACAAAAGCAAAGCTGTTAAGGCAACATCGCGAAGTATGACAGTGAGACCAGCTCTCATTGTAGTGCTTCTCGGTTTACTCTAAAAGTGACCATATCTATGTTCTCTCCTTCTTTATTAAGTCAGTTCCTGCTGTTTGCCCAGGTCATGTGCCAGTGTCAGTCCGTTCCATTACCCATCCACATTGTAATCCAGCATCCCTGCATTTACAGCCAGAATCCAAAGACAGCTGATGTAAGCTGATGAACGGCATAGAATCTGAGTTATGGTACACCATACTTCACATTAGTATGCCTTCTGCGACAATTGTAACCGTGCCAGTCTGAAGGTTGTTTATTTTACTGACAACGTTGAAGGGACCTGTTTTGATGAACCTCTCAATGGTTATATGATTTGAACCTACTGCGTTTTATTTTTTTAAGTTATTGGTAGCAGTTCTAAAGCAGATATTGTACTGTAAACAAATAATGCCTATTATTTATAGTAATAATATATATTTTAAAAAGGATAAAACTAGCGATTTAAAAATGTTTTTATTAAACTATTATTACCATAAGCAACAAGCAAAGCTAATCCACATGTTAGTATGAGTGGGCAATGTGTCCGTACAGAACGTCTTTTACAGTATATCAGTACTTTGCTCCTTTGATTGTAAAATAACTAACCAAAATATTCATTCATATAAATTCATGTATACAGTGCAACTTTAGCTTTGAGGGAAAGAGGGCCAGTAGCAGTAGATTTATAGCTAACTTTCAGATCCATCAGAGACATCCACAGAGATGCTGAATGTCAGTTAGATTTAGGGTTTATTTGACCCCAAGCAGCCTGGAAAGTGTAAGAAACTGAGAATCGTATGAGAGAAAAGCAGCAGAACATATGCACCCATGAGGGAGATGTTCAAAACCTAATATTGGCATCTTACTGTGGTGTTCTGCCTCTTTTCTTTCTGTAAGAGCCTTAAAGCCCACTTGACTGCACCAGTGATATCACAGTAATGGTGGACATTAGGACTAGAAATCAGCGAATGGTTCTAACACAAATAGTATGACCTCTGTAAGGCCAACTCTTGATTTTTCTTCAACTCTGGATTCATGGTTCCATCTTGATCACTTAAGTTCCCTACAGAATAGGGAAAAGGCTGGAGAACTGCTAATATTTGTTCAAATCACTAAACATTCTACTCATTTTATGTGAATCCTTAAGAGTTTGGAGAATGTTTCTTTGAATGTTATAACACTTAATGATTAGAATAGAATTTTTGGCCAGATCTTCAGAATTGGGCAACATGGCGGTTCAGTGGGCAATGCTGTTGGGTTGGGAGTTTAAATCCCTCCTTTGTTCTGGGTGTGCATTTTGAGTATTCTCCTTGTGTTGTTCCCTCCTGCAGTCTAAAACATGTGGTTAGGCAGCTGGCATCTTTAAATTGTTCATAGTGTTCACTTTTGTGTGTGAATCCTGTGATAGACTGGCATCCTATTCAGGGTATACCCCAGCCTTGTGCCCTATGCTCCCTGGGACAGGCCCCTTGCAAGCTTCACCAGGCCCAGTGATTAGATGATGATGGATGTAGAGACAAAAACATTTGCCTGACATTTACTGTGGTTACATTTGTGTGTGTGTGTGTCTATATCAGGTGAATTTCAATGAGTTCCATTTTTGAAAAGTTGCTCTATGATTGGAGATGTATATTGATTTGGAAATTTTTGTGTTGCTTTGTATTTTTTTGCCCTTAGATAATCTGATGACACACTCCACACAGAGCATAGTTCTCTGAAATTATGTTAGGTGTACTTCAATTTTTTTCTGAATTTATGAATGTGTAGTAATTTTAAGTAATACAAAACAATTGGTTTGTTAATGTCTACAGAATATTTTGTCAAAATAAGCTATTTTAATGTAATGTTTAATGTAATGTTGACTATAATATGTAAAACAAAATCAAATAAAAATACATGACAGTTCATCAGTCTATCATTGTGTGTCTTTGTATAATTATATTCTCCAAAAAATAAATACAAAGTGTAAGCATGTTGGTTGTTCAGCAAATACCATCATCTAAAGCACGTGTTTATATTATTTGTACTGGAACACTGTTTTACCATGGTTATGTATGTTGATAAACTGGCTTACATTAAAACTATGTATGCGGTATACAGATTTTTGTCAGACCTACCATTTTTGTTTGTTTGTTTTTATGTGCAATGTTTGTGATGTTTCTGCTGTGAATATCCAAGCCACGATGCCATCTTCTGGTTAAACAAGCACTAGCTATCCCTCTTACTAAAATCAAGTATCTGGAGGTGTCATCCACACACAAATTAGAACGTCTAGAGGTGCTGCCCATTTAGTGTTAAGGTCAGTCCTTATTGGAAACACACCGGAATTATTTTTTTTAATCTTCTAAATATGTTATTCTGAACTGAATTCTGACTCAACACTTATTATAACCATCTGTAACATGGGAATAGAATCGGGAAAATACAAGGAACAAGCTGAAATTCCCTTGGCCCATTTTTCATTGTATGAAATATGTTGAGGGATTAGTGGGTATAAAAATTGAGAAATTTCCCTTTTGCAATAAGAAAAACGATCAACATCAATCTGCAAAAGAAAAAAAAAAAGTGATTGGAATCCCAGGAGAAGTTCTGACAGCTGTTTTTTTTACTGCCTTTGTAGTCTAATGAAGACTTTAAATGATAAAGGCCTGCATGATGCCTCACAATTCATTGCAAAAGCCAAAAACATGATCGCATTTAGCAACTTTGCCATGAATTCTTTAGTTTATCCACAAATAAAAACTGTGAGGTAATTTCATATCCAATAAGGGTCATGGTAGTTCATCTCAAAAAGCACTTACACCTGAAAACGTACATCATAAGACACTAACATGCATGAATACAGAGAAAAACAAACATTCATTCACACAAGCACATAAGAAAACACCAGTTATTAGATATCTCAAACTACATGCCTTCATGATCCATGAGAACTTGGCAGATACAGAGCTTGGACCATGTTGACTTCAACTCCTCATTCCTTTGTTCCATCCCATGTCATGTGACTCTGCACACCATCCCATAGTATGTTTCACATATTATATCTGCAACGGCATAACAAATGGACTTGAAATGCATCAAGCAAACATACATGTACTCTTTTAATGCTGATATTTTGGACTCTTTAGAAGAGAGGAAAAACATATGAGGGGTAGAATATTTGCAAAGACACAATAAAATAATAAAACAATAAAAGATAT
Organism: Mormyrus proboscirostris; assembly: GCA_026779585.1. Classification (NCBI taxonomy): domain Eukaryota; kingdom Metazoa; phylum Chordata; class Actinopteri; order Osteoglossiformes; family Mormyridae; genus Mormyrus; species Mormyrus proboscirostris. The sequence continues at coordinate 22,812,171 of JAODKF010000018.1, read as the reverse complement.
TTTGTTTTATTATTGTTGAACCATCCATAACATAGAAAGAATACGTACATTCTTGAGACTTCCATCTGTCTGCTGGATTTGATACTTTGCTGAGTTAGTCACTTAATAGTCATTTCCACACAGCTTACCTGGCTTGCAGTCTTACTGCCTGTCGCTTCTCTTCCATCCTCAACATGTCCCCAATAGCATTACCAGCCACTTAATCCCAGGTCCCCCAATTACTGTGTGGAAATGTGTACAACAGTGCCATCATCTGGCTAAATAAACACCTCATCCCACTCTGTTATACACCAGCATTAAATCCTTTCTGCAATTCTGACCTATTCTTTCTGCTAGCTCCTAGCACATCTTCCACAGCATTGGACTTTTGTCATCGCACACCCCAGGATCGCAAAGATACTATTTTATTCCTTATTTTATTCATGCTCCCATATAATACATCTATGTGCAGTAGCACGTGTAGAAATTTTTGACTGTGGTGGCCATCGGGGGTATTTTTGGGGGTAGGTGTACCATCTCTTCTATGGCTTAGAAAATAACACATATTTTGTTTTTATTATTTTGATGTGGGGTGGGAAGGTATTTACTTGAGTCCCTGTTTATGCAACAACCACATGATAGTCCCAGTTCTGACAGACCTGTGGCCTGTACTACGAAGCGGGGTTACTGGCTTATTGGGGTAACTTGTCAGATTTAAAGTACCACAATTTAAATGGACTTCATATTCACTTACATTTTGTCCAGACTACCTTAAATCTAACAAGTTACCCAGATAAGCCAGTAACCCCCCTTCTTAGTACAGGTCACTGTGCTGCTAGCTGAGTTTTTATGGTATGAGCACAAGCACTGATTTGCAGACTTAATGCACTTGCAGTTACCAGCTAAACTGTCATCAGTCGGTACCTCTTTGGCTTCCTCCCAATATTTTTTTTTTTCGTGATCTTGATATTGACTTAAAATCAATGTCCACTGTTACATTTGAGGCTTATGTGAAATGGGAATATCTGAAATACCATAGTGTAGAATGTAAGCACAATTCACAGTCACCATCACGTTACACTGGGCATGATTCTCACTGTAACACAACCTGTGACCTCTCCCTTGCATAGATTTAGCTACTAGGGTATTAGTACATTAAATATTAGGCAAAATATGACAACTTGTTTTCATTATATTTTAGAATAGTTTAGGTGATCCCAGAGGGAAATTCTTGTGTATACACCACCAAGGTACATACTGTAGAAATAAGCATAAATTTAGTTCAAAACAAACAAGGTGCAAAGATAAACGTAGTGGAAGCAAATTTAAAAATGCACAGTACACAAATAGAATCCTAAAAAAACAATATTATGAAATATTAATTAAATAAGTATTGAGGGAAAAAAAAAGAATACATAAATCATAATAAATTAGCGGATGGCAATGTGTAATTAAAAAAACGGGCAGCATCGGGGTAGGGAATGGCACGCCGGTAGCAGGTAGACAGCATCTTAACACATAGCAGTGGCATGAGCCGGTGGCTGAAGGTGCTCCAAGATAGTGCCCCATGAAACGAATGGGCAGAAACGTTCATAATGTTGTTCAATTTTGCTAGTATCATCTTACGCGCCACTGCCTCCAGCGCTTTCAGTGGTTTTCCTACTTAAATTCATTACCTCTCTCAGAGTTCGTTGAACAGTTACGCAACATACCACAAATTTAAAAGTTGTATGTTCATTTTGCAAACTAAATGATGGACAAAATGTATACGAGCAATATACATCGGTTGGAATATAAATTAGGCACTACTGACGAAATCATATCGTATTACTATTCCAATCAAATTAGAAAAAAAAAAGATTTTTGTCAATTCTGCAGTAACATTCCTCAAGTGCTTCTGCGACGCTGTCAATGAGCGTTATTTCCGCGTCAGCGCAGTGACTTTCCTGCGCCTTCTTCCTTCCGCGATGTCCCCGAAACTTCTTACTCTAAAACAGCCACGTATACCGTTTCCATCGCGCTGCCCCGCCGTCCAATAAGCGAACCGACCCCGAGTGCAAAACGTCAATTCCACTGTGTAGCAACTGACAAAGAGGGTGTCGTCTATTAACCAATCGGTAACAATGACTGTCACTGACAGCTCCTACACCCTTTAGCAGATCTAATCATCGTTGCGCGGGTTCCATGAACTCACCAATAAACTTAACGCTTCCTCCGCATTGGTTCGGCGTAACAATAATTGACCAATAAGCGTCTCCCAAACTCTGAACACGCTCCGCAGTTGTTTTTTACTGGAATAAGCCCTGTTGTCAAGCATGACTCCCATGTATCCTGATATACAGGCGGACAACCAATCAGCGTAAATGTTTAGTTTACTCGACCGACCATTGAACCGGATTCGATTAGTCTGTGGAACATTCGATGGACGTTATTTTTATCCAATTACAATGTGAATCGTACCTTTTTCCGAAACCTGCCCGTTTTCTGGCCAATTACAGAGAAGTAGGGCGGGGCTCAGCATTACGAAGGCTGTTTGACAGCAAGCAGAAACAGAATACTGCTATGGTATCCTGGTGGCAGTGTCTGTTTACATGAATACTGGGGGGAAGTACAGTAGTCAGTTTCCTGAAGCGATTCAATGTTATTATAACGCTTCTACTTGATTTTTTAGACAAAGAAAGGGAAAGAAGCACAGATTTCACCCGTCACTCGATACGACACTTCTTCTCCACTAATGTGCTATTTCCACAAATGGAAAAGGGGCTTCAGCTGGGAAACTTGAGCATTTCTCTTGTGCTCCTGCTGCTGCTGAAAGCCTTCACGGGGACTGCTCAGAGCTCGGCCGGGAGGAGAGCCGAACCCGCCGCCGCTCTGGGGTCAGAGACGGTCGAAGATGGTCCCGACGTCATGGAGCGTGCTTTGGGAAGCGTCGGTGCTCCGGTGACCGGAGACGTGACCGTGGAGGATGACGAAAACGGGCCGGCGGGGGAGGAGGACGCAGGGGAAGGCGACGATGACGCCAGGCTGAAAAGGTGGGCTTGAAGTATCCGAGCTGTAAAAGGTGGAAAGTTTAAGGACAGTTCTTTTAACACAGGCGAAATATGAACATAAACAGAACGGCTGGTTATTGAACTTTCTCTTCTCTTCTCTGGGGAACGGCGGCCGATATCTCACCGTGTTTCCCTTTGTTAGCTGCGCTGTCAGCCTGTCGCTTCTTTAGGTGAACTTTTCGGCAGGAGCCGGTCCCCGAGTTCATTTGTCCGTGCAGCGTCGGGACTTTCCCGATTAGCACACTCACTTCGGGGCGCCTGAACTTTGCTGGTTAACATACAGACGCTTGGCTGCTTTTTTGCGGGGCGCCGCGGCATCGAGGGAGGCTCTCCCCTGCGCCACCCGTCCTTTTAATAGAGTTTTTCCGTTGGACGCGGGCTCATTGTTGTCCGGCTTTGAGAGAAGTTCTGCTGGAGAAACATGGAAGTCTATCGGCCTTATAGCCGGCAGTCTAGATCACTGCGGACCCGATTTGATCGGGTATCTGAAAGTCTGTTCTCTGTGTTTGTTTACATGCGTGTTTCCACTTAATTTGGATAACCGATTACAGGTCCAGTAAAGACCAGTATGGATATGCGAAGGCTTGTCACCAGTTAACCAGAAGTGGCTCCAGGAGCTGAATATTTACAGGTGTCGGTACCGGTGCAGGTGGATCCGCCCGGATCCTCCGCTAATTTCTGCAATGCAGCCGGTCCATTCTCACTGACTGCATTTTTTTTAACAAACATACAATCAGGTGGGCTTTAAGTTAAGTTTAATTCGGTCATTTAAAATCAACTCGCTCCATTTAATGTTAACTTAATTTTCTCCTCCAGTAGGTTTGGTAGGATGTTTTCCAGTTTATGGTGATCAAGTCAGCAGAAAAAAACAGTGCTACACTGGATAAGTAAGCCGTGCGTTACTTGTGCCAATCTCTAATGAGCGCTGATTAATTATATCGTATTACGCTAATGAATTGGCTTGTTGCGAAATACTTCCAGATATTTTTACTGTGAAAAGATATAACACGCGTCGTTTCCCTTGGTGAACTAGATTTTTTTGTTGTTTAGGATTTGCCGCGAAGTGATGTCACACGCCCATTTTGGCTCGATCAAACCCCAAGGTGTACACGAATTGTGTACTAATAATTGTAATAATAATTGGTGTTGGCGTTGGGAAACCCTGCACAGTGAGGTCCGTCTGGATCCGGATGAGGCGCCATGTTGCACCTGCTCCGCCTGGCCGCCATGCGGGTCTCCTGAACTTTCCAGGCTTCAGTGAGCGATCCGACACGCGGCCGTGTACATCCCAGCACAGACGGCATGTGTTGGGTCATATCTTTACAGTCTTGCTTTTAAGCGACTTTACCTTGTTTGCTTTTGCAAGCGCTGCTCAGTGACTTTTGATTACAACGCCATTGATTTTAAGCAGATGGTTCATGTGCAGTTTAAAATCCTGTAAAATGTTGTGTTTGTTTACTACCAAGAAATTTGCCTGAGCCCCGAAAAATAGTTTGCAGAAAATATGTTGCATGCGGGGTTTATTTTTATTAGAGCTCCCACTCTAAATTATTTAGTTATTCATCTAAAATAGAAGTTAAATGTAGATAACTATGGATAGATGCCTATTTTGATTACACTCACACCTTTTTTGCAGTTATGGACATTTGAGAAATCCAGGTGTAATGGAAATGTTTCTAAAAAAAGATCTGGTAAAAGTGCATTTTATAATGATTGTCCTGCCATTTATTGACTTGTATTATATTAGTGATAATGGCCAATGAAAGAGCCTATTGAAGACCTCATGTGCCATAGTCACTTCTAGGATTCAGGCTGTCTCTCAAGATCTCTCCTCAATTGATGAATCAAACTTCAGATTCTCAATGGTGCTTGTTCCCATGGCTTGTGACGTCATGGTTAATTTGCCATCTAATTGTGACTAGGGAGAAACAGCCCTCCTTATTTTATTTGCATGTTCCTTTTGATGCCCAATGTGATTGTGCTTTTCAATACTGTGGCATATTTTGACTTTATCTTTGACTAGGTTTGCAGTGCACGCAAGTGTGTGTGCGTGTGGAAGTGGGTGTGAGGTGAGATGCACTTCAGGATGTGCAAAGATAATGCTTTGTCTTTATAAATGGCATTCAGAACAGCTGTGTGTATAATAGTATTCTGGTAATAACTGTTCACAGGTCATTAGTAAAACTTCCCTGCAGAGTTGGGCTACATTAGGGTGAATGGCTGAAGTGTTCATCATATTTGTATGAACATGGATTTATGGTGCTTTTGCAGGTTTGGCCATTTTTGCTGAACAACATGCATTCTTTGAGCTGTTCCCAATATTCTACCTCTACCTACTGGACCATAAAATAAGCCTGCTTTAGAAGTATTTGTTTTATTTGATTGAGATTTGTTTTGTCCAGAGTTATTTGCATAGTTTACCGTTTTAGCCTTTCACCTATTTAAACAGCATAAGATTAACTAAAGCTACATTCAGGCTCATAACCTGCTTAGGGATACAGTGGCAATTACTCCCCTATAAACCTAGTGGGTCTCTGTGATTAAAAATAGTGCTTTTCTTTTTGGTGGAAGAGTCAGTGGGTGTGACTGGTAGATCCCAAGGCAGCGCTAGCTGTGTATGGGAGACGACTCGCCCCAGATACTCGCTGCAGAGGGACGGAGGGTGAGCACTCCCTGCTTCCCCAGACAGACGGTGCATGTGTGCGCGCACACACACACACACAGGCGCACACACACGTATCTGCATAAGCTCCTTGGGGAGAGCTCGCAGAGGAGGGGAGCCCACTGCTCATTGTCAGGACAGTGACCTGATTAGGTTCGCTTTAATTCACAGGTGCCCATCAGCAACATGGTTCCAGCACCTTGTTGCTATACAGCATGAACATGTCAAGCATGTTCATCTTAATTGCAGGAGAGTGAACTGTATCTTCTTCCAAAGGTTTTTATTTTTCCCTCCTCCAAAGCTGTGCTTTTCACATTGTTTTCTGTCTATTAACCCAAGTCATGCTGTAGATAAAATTGTCGTAGGGAGAAGTAAACAAATTCACTCTTGCAGCGTGAACTGGTGATTTATAGGAGGCTTGACTTTTTTTTGCTCATTTTTTCTTCTCCTTCAGTTGGACTTATCTGGAGTCTTTCAGAGACTAATCTGTTTCGAGAGTTGTCTCTACAAAGTTTCCTCGTCGTAATTCTGGACCCCCGCTGTATTGTGTTGGGTTTTATTTCAACTTAGTCATAAAGGACCTAAGGGGTTTCTTAGTTCGTAGATTTCAAGTGCTTCAGAGAGTTCCCTTTTGATCCTTTTGAGCCACATTGCCCGAGCCTTGAGCTTTCATATGTAGGGAAAAGCATTTGGCTGGCCCTTCAATCATTTCAGAATGGTTTGGCTTAGGTGTGTACCAGCACACAATATTCACAGTTCAGTGCAAATCTTGATGTTGGGTTTGCAGTTCTGGTACAGCAGGGAAAACGGTTTGTTTCAAAATTATTGGTTATTAAAACTAAGCGCAATTTTGAATTGTTGTAAAGCTATGCATCCGCTGTGTGATTTGACGATATATTTTGGATGACGTAATAAAAACTTCATAATATGCGCCATCATTTATTTAGTGGTTTCGCAGAATACACCATTTATGGCAACACTTCATCATCATTTGGATGACTGTTCGCAATGTTACAAGCCACCATGTCAGATATGGCACAGTCTGACGGACAGTGGCAGCGATGAAGGTCTTGTTATAATTCAGCCCGTGTTCTGGTTTCCCCGTCAGACTGATAGTCTGGGAGACCTGGCCGGCCAGGACAGAGGGAGCGGCTGCGAGTGCGACCGCCATGGCCGGGACCGGCCCTGAAAGGGCTACGTTCCTCGCTGGTGAAGGAGCCAGCGGCTCTGCGTGTGAGAGGGCAGCAGATGAAGGATGGCAGCACGCTGCCTTTCTTCTGCTTATCGCTGTTCTGCCAACGAGCTTGCGAACGTGGTTTCTTTTTGTTTGCAGATTTTTGTCCATTTCGTACTGCAGGCGGATCTGTAGAAAAAAATCCATAAATGTGAGGTGCAGCTGAGATTAGGGATTAGGCTGCACAATTTTGGAATTTGGAATCTGGATTCTGAATGATTTTGAATTGAATTGACTTTCTAAGATTCATATTTGTCAGAATAATCACTGCTAAAACAAAGATTAGCCCTGGCACTTACAGTAGTTGCATCATATTACATAACATGGTACATAATAAACATTATTTATATATAATTTTATTTATTATTATTATTATTTGTAAACGTATTCTGTTTTGATTAGGGCTGAATGATATTGAAAAAATGTTCACATTGCGATATTTGACCACCACATTTTTCCCTGAAGTTTGCCAGGAGACAAAGTGGTGCCCACAAATCTCTTGTTTTTGCTCAATATCGTCTCTCTGGAATTTCTCGTGGTACTTAGTATGTCATAAATCGAGGGGCAGTGTGTGGCTCAGTGGGCTAAGCCTGCGTGCCTGTAATCACAAGGTCGCAGGTTCAAACCCAGCCTCAGCATGTCTGCGGGTCCTTGAGCAAGACCCTTAACCCCCAGCTCCCTGGGCGCCCCAACAGGTGGCAGCCCTTCATGGACAGCTTGCTCTACAAAGAGCAAGTTGAGGGAGGCATAAAAAAGAATTTCCCCACGGGGATCAATAAAGTTCAATTAAAAAAAATAAAATAAAAATGAGGCTGCATGACACTAAAATTTCAGTTTCTGCAATAAGTATTGCAATATTCATTAAGAAAAAAAGTTCAAAATAAATAAATGTCTCTCAAACACATCTATTTATGAGTGATTTATATAGCAAGGGTGAAATGATTAGGAATGGCTTGAAGAGTGCATGCAGACCTCATGCAAATGTAGTGGTGGCAAATTTTAAACTAACATTAAACATGTACTAGATAATCCTGAAAAGGAGTGTTCATTAAAATTACACAGGGTTTGTTTCCTGTAACAATATAAATGTTCTAGCGAATCGTAAACCCTCTCTGCAAATTGTATGGCCAAGATTTATAAATACCAGAACTGTATTGAAAAATAACGTTGCTTATGAAAGTAGGCAAGTCAGAATTCCAAGTTAGTTTCATTGTACTTTGTACACATGATACTGCCATTAAATTTTGAAGATGCTGTATGCAGGAGGACATAGTAGTGCTCGCAATATTTTCTCTCTTGCCTCTGAATATTTAGAGTTCTTCCGGCCACTCATTCTTTAAAAAAAAAAATAAATAAAAAAATCAGAGGTTGCCTTAATACCAGCTGCCGAACATAAACACTTGGTCCCGTGAGAAAAGGTGACCGTAGTGCCACCCCAATTTTTGGTGGTACTGCACCTCGCGTACGTCGCATTAACTCCTTGCAGGTGCACCTACGACATGTAGAATGAACACAGAAAATGTGTGGTGGCGATGATGCGTACATATATGCGTTGTGAGTCAAGTATACATCAGCCCTTGTTAAGTTTTTCTTATGATTAAGTAAAAATGTTTTATTGTAACTTATTGATGGTTTAAACCCTGTAGACTACCCCAGTCCTTGCTATATGACAATTGCATGTACATGAAATGCCATGTTGATATTAACATCGCACATAATCCAAGCCTAGCTGCATAGTGGCGCAATTCGTAACAGTCGCTGCCCGCAGCTGCGTTGTGTGCGTGTGCGAGTTTGCGTGTTCGGCCTGTAGCGGATTCTCCTGTTTCATTCCACTGTCCAAAAAAATGCAACTTAAATGAAGTGGAGTATACTTAAATTGGCATTATGTTATTTGGTATAATGAATTGTAGCATTGTAGAAATCATAATGGTAATTTCATTAGAAAAAAAAAAACAAACTATGCGTTAATTTAAAATATTGATGTCGACGCATTTTCAGTGCCGACGTAATTGACTACATCGACTAATTGTGATAGCCCTAATCCAATTCAATATAAGTTCAATTGGAAAGACATATGAAATGCTATATCACAGTTTTCCATGTTTGAAGAGACGTCTACAATGCTTTAAATGGATCATAAATTTACAAAGAGTCACTGCAAAGAAATTGTGAAAACCACTAAAGAAAAGGCCAAGGGCTTGTATACCAAAACTGGCTATTTGAGGAACACAGGGGTATACTTTAGAGGTCGACCGATATGGGTTTTTCAATAGCCAATGCCGATATTTAGGAGTCAGTGTCAGCCAATGGCCGATATATGCTGCCGATATTTTTTGGCTGAAAATTGGATGTTTTCCCCTCAATTTACATTATGAAATATCGCACTACTAATAACAAATGATACACAAAATTTCTCAACTTAGCATTTATTGAATACTGACTTAAGGAATAAATTTAAATAACAAAACCACAATACAATTTGCAAACAACTTAAACTTATAAACAATAAAAATAGCAGCATCAGAATCTCTTTAGCAGCAAACTCCTTCTTCAGCT
>JAODKF010000018.1:22780021-22791215 GCA_026779585.1 Mormyrus proboscirostris | reverse complement strand
GTGTGTGTGTGTGTGTGTGGGTGGGGGGGGGATGAAAGATGAGGCTAAACTTGAGCTTGACAGTTAGGCTGCTGGTAGGAGCACAAACCATGTGAAGTGGGAGAGCGTAGGATTTTTGGCGAGGTGGTTTGGGTATGCTCCGTGGGCAGACACGCGGCTCACTGAGGGAGCTGTTGTAGGCTCCCTGTCTGCCCTGGGCTGGGAAGCGCTGTCAAGCCTCGCATATATAGCGTTCGGCTCCGTAGCCGATCGCTCTGTGTCAGCCAGGCTGGCTGTTGCACACGCGGGTCCGTTCCTGAATGGCCTGGATAAACAGGTGCGCTCAGAGACTGCCTACATATGGGTCAGTCGTTCAGTGGGCTTCTCTGCCGTCCTGGCTGTATGTTGTTGGCTCCATCCCTGTGTGTGTGTGTGTGTGTGTGTGTGTGTGTGTGTGTGTGTGTGTGTGTGTGTGTGTGGGTGTGGGTATTCATAAAGGAACCGTGAGCATCAGAAACCGTCGACGTATGTTCTTGAAGGACCTGGCTTCCTCATCTTCCTGAACGGTAGCAGGCGGTGTTTTTGTCTTTAGTCTCACAAGCACAAACCACACACCAACTCACCTTTCATCCTTAACATCTCCATGCAGGTCCCTGGTCGTCATCAGCACACTGGATGGGCGCATCTCTGCCTTGGACCCTGATGACCATGGGCGTAAGCTGTGGGACCTGGACGTGGGCTCCGGCTGCCTCGTCTCCTCCAGTCTGAGCAAGCCTGAGGTACGCCCCCCCCCCACACCCCACCGAGTCCCACCGAAGCTTCATTAGCCTGTATGGCATCGATAAGATCAACTTGTGAACGAAAAATGTGGCCAATTACACACTGTTGTATCGCTTGAGGATACACATGTCAGACGTAATGCTAGCAAGAATCGTGGTTTAGTCTTTCTGAATGTTTCTTTTGACAAGCCCTGTTTGACAGTGTAATGAGTGTATCCTTCTGAGCCAGCAAATAAAAACTGCAGCTATTATTTCTTGCGGCTTCTGAGAAGAAATGGAAGATTTTAAATTTAATTAAAAAATTTACTGGAGTGGAAGAGTAATTGGGAATGTCAGTTTTATACAAAGCTTATGGACTCGATGAAGTTACCTACAATCTCAGAACGGTAGTAACAGCCTAGGTGTGGGCCTCGCTGTTCCCAGTCGGAGAAGCCGAGTGGGTAACTGCGCCTGCCAGCCGAGCCCCTTCAGAGAGCCTGCATAACCCCTTGGTCCTCCTCCGTCTCATGGTGCTGCCAGGGCTTCAGCCTGGTGCACCATTGTTTTTGTAATTACTTTGTGGCTGACATGATTGCTGAGCTATGAGGATTTACTTTAACGATCGAGAGTTAGACTTCCCCCCCTGGAGCTGTTATCCTCCTTGCTGTATGAAATTCTTCAGGCTGTCTATGGCGCAAATCTAGTCAAAGTTCGCTACATGATGCTTCATTAAGAGGTGAAGTGCTGTGAACACCACCTGTTACCTAATGTTAGTCTGTTTCTGTCTTCTGTGAATCGTTTATTCAGTGGGGGCGTATTGAGACCCCCTGTAAACCGATCAGTTTGTATTCCATCCATCCATCCATCCTTCCATCCATCCGTCTTATAACTAAATCTGATCAGGATCCTGAGCATTATGTATACCCTTCCAGAAGATCACTATCCCTGAGGACCAACCACTCTTAGAGTATATCTTTCTATGTATTATTCATTTTTCAGAATTCGGTAATGTCTATAATGTGATATGCATCTGGCTTTTTTGGATAGAAGCTCCTTCCCAATGAGTATGTAGGAAGCAAAGTGCCACACTGCCACATGAGTAATGTCAGCCAAGACAGCGGTAGCTTTCTGACCTTGTGTTCCTTACTGTACATCAAACAAGCATGACTGTGTTAGTGAAGTTTGACTTTTATCTGGTCAGATTTGGTTTGTGTGCATTAGGTGAGAATGAGCAAACGGCACTTGTGACCTAAGATGTGCGGGCCTGCTACTCCCAGCATTCTCATAAAACGCATATTTATAGATCTCTGACCTTCCGGTTGACTCTAAAACAGGAGCATGCCAGGTGAGGACATGAAAGATAAGCTTTAAATCTGCAGGGACTCCTTGTGTTTGAATCCTGTGTAAAAATGAGACTAAAAAGATCTAAAGTCTTTCATCCATAAATGATTAAATATTTGATCAGGCTGCCATATGCTGAATTTGTCCCCATAATGGTAAGACAAAGTAGGATCGAGTCTTTGGCCGAGCTTCTTATCTCCTGCCCTTGGCCCCTGAACTGCATTCCTGCACTTTGTGTCAGCATGCAGCACGTAATCCGATCGCAGCCGGGAATGACCTGGGCACATGCTTAGTGCAGATGGCTCTGCCCATCGCACGGGTGACTGGCACCTGCTGGGCCTCGCTGTGGAAGCTGTGCTGCCAGCACTGTCGCTCTTACGCTCTGTAGTAGCGGCAGCAGGTGCGGGGGAGGGTGGGGGCGAAGCCAAACGGAGCCTGTCTGACTCCTACACTCGGGTGTGTTGTGACGGTGTGCAGACAGCTCCGTTACTTAGGGATGGAGGCGGTATCCCTTTTGAAGCCTGTTACCAGGGGAGAGAATTCGCTGCATGGATAGATCCCATTCTGGCTCATTTGCTATCGGCTTCTAATCGGACAGCGCAGACCCGGGCCCACCAAGCTGGAGAGCCCCGCCATTGGCTCAGAGCAGAGGCAACTCCCGGCAGCCGTGTAACCAGGCAGTGTGATTGGCGTTCTCCATTTACTCGGCCGCCAATCTGCTTAGTGACTGATGCAGGCCGCGGCCGGTGCCATTGGCTGGAGGCGCCGCGCCGGCACGGAGCCGTCACCTACGGCGACATATGGAATGTGGCCATGAGGGAAATGGGGAAGGCTCGGCGCTTAAAAGGGATGCACGCCACAGCCGGTGTGGAGTGAGTCATGCTCAGAAGGATTAGGATGAGGTAATGCTTCAAGGCAGGCGATGATGTCATCCCGGCCCCGCCTCCTCCTCCCCTGTGCTTAGCAGCCTCCCCAAGCAGGCAGAGTGATGTGCTTGGTGCCGTCTGCTGCAAACGCCTTTCTGTTATTCCTGGTCAGACGTGACTCGCTTTATGGCTTTTGTTTATTGATACAAATTTGAGGAATAGTTGCAAGGTCCAGTGATTTTTTTTATTTTATTTTTTTTCTTTCAAGAATGGCTTGCATTTATTTTGTGGTGACACAAAGTTGTGGAGCTAGCAGAAAACAGGCTATATATTGAAGCAGCTTCTGTTGAATCAGCTCTATAAACTTCCCCGGAGCTGAACCTGAAGGCATTCGAGGCATCTGGTCGCGGCAGAAGTCTTCAGGAAAAGAAGCTGAGAGGCTGGGGTGATGTGTGATGCACTAAAGGATCACATGGAGGGAGAGTATTGGCTAAGAAGAAGAATGGTGTGATCACACATGCTTGGAAAAAAAAAATCTGGGCCACAAGACAAATAGACCGATTACTGCCAACAGTAACTGTTTGAGTAACTGATCGTGAGTCATTGCTTTGACAACCCCTCCCCCTTTTCTAAGCCTCTTACCACCTGAATCGGATGTGCTTCCCCCCCATTGCCGTGTGAATAGATGACATCATCCTTGTCTGCCACCTCTGCCATCGAACTCATTCTGGCTTCTCCCTCAGCCAGGGGTCTCTAATGACCATGTCAGAGGTGATTCTGATTTGCAGGGACAGTGAGGATCGAGGCCAGGCAGGCCATGACCTCATTTGTTTACCTTGTGCTCTGTATAAACCTCCAAAGGAAAACTGGCTCTCACCTTCGCGACAGATCTGGGTCACATATAAAAATAAATAAAGACCAGTTGTGTTGTGACTGGACAGGCCATCTGCAGACAGGCTTTTAGATAATCAGTGATAAGCAGTTTGCTGCTTTAACATGCACTTTGGGTCTCCCTGATGTCAGGTGCTTGTTTGGTGTCTGATTTAAAACGAGTGTAAATAATACAAAGTGCTTTTTTGTCCTATGTCCCTATTACCATTCCTGTTGGGTGATTTGAGTAACACAAAAGGAGAGACAGCTGAAGGCATGCACCCTTAAATACCCCAGAACATGGTCCCTGTAACTTCAAACCCCTGTCCGTCTCACTTCCTGGCATGGAGCAAAATCTGCTTTCCTTTGTTTACCAGCTCATCTGTAATGTATCTTCATGTTAAAACTCTTATCGGGTGCACACGTAAACCTTATTCCCTTTGTTTGTCCGGAACTGCAAAAAGTAGAAAAAAATCCTTTGAATTCAGTTGTAATATTACTTTTGTGTTTGTATTACCAAGATGGTGTTTGAATTAGTCTCCCCAGTCATCATTGGGGAGTATAACATTGGTCCTGCAGTAGCTGCTAAAGCCTCTCCGAGCCCCTCACGGGGTGACCTTTTCATCACGCAGCCCTGTGACATGGGGGGCTTAATGGGGATGTGGGTGGAGCTTAATGAGGATGTGGGTGGAGCTTAATGGGGTGTGGGTGGTGCTTAAATGTGGGCCTCCCCTCATTCTTCTCCAGGTGTTTGGGAATAAGATGATCATCCCATCCCTGGACGGTGCGCTCTTCCAGTGGGACCGGGACCGTGAGAGCATGGAGGCCGTGCCCTTCAGCGTGGAGTCGCTGCTGGAGTCATCATACCGCATCCGCGAGGACACTGTCCTGGTTGGGGGGAAATCCCTGACCACGTACGGCCTGGGGGCGTACAGCGGAAAGGTAGGTCCCAACACAGATGACAGGCGAGTGTACACACTGGTTAATGAATGTGTTGCACTGTGCGGTGGGGTGGGGGTTAGAGTCACACACAGGCACCTAAAATACATTTCCAAATCCTTATTGTCATGTGTTTGCATCTGCATGTGTGTGTCTGCATGGGTGCATGTGAGAGATGCGATGTTCTGTGCTTGAACTTGTGTTGGAGGTTATAGTAGTGAGTGTGGCGGTAACCCCCCCTCTGTATGTGCCTCCCCAGCTGCGCTACATCTGCTCAGCGGTGGGCTGCAGCCACTGGGACGAGGAGGCGTTAGAGCGCGAGGACGTGCTGTTGCTCCAGCGTACCCAGAAGACTGTCCGTGCCGTCCGCCCCCGCAGTGGCAGTGAAAAGTGAGCGATCTCGCCTGTACCAGGCTGCCTCTGGCTACACGCTGACATCCTATGGAGATGTCCATACCGCATGCACCCAGACTGCTCCTGCCTCACGCTCACAGACTGACTTCTGGCAAAGATAGCTGAGAAGATATTTATCGAGACGTTTCACATAATCTGTGCTTGATTTCAGGAATCACTCTTATAAACTGTTACGCTGTCACTACAATGTTAGACATGCATTTTTGTATTTTTGCAGGTGGAACTTTAGCGTGGGACATTTCGAGCTAAAGTTCGTTCCTGAGACGCAACCGGGTCTGAACTTCATTGAGGGAGAACTGCCGAGTGGGCCTGGGGTGGGACGCGAGGCCGCCCGCGAAGGCCCCCAGGTCATCCACGAGGAGGAGAATCCCAAAGCCGAGACTCATGAGCTGCTCATTAAAGTGTCTGTGCCCGACTGGAAGGTCATGGCCTTCAACAACAAGCCGGGCGGAGGGCTGGCCTGGGAGCGCCAGGTGAGAGGGAGTCTGTCAGCTGTCACTGTTACCAAATCTGTAGCTAAAATGAAAATGTAGCTAAATAAGCAGGTTGTCTGAAGGAGGTCAGATACACAATGCACTGGATGAAATGTTCAGTTAACCATGAAGCACCCATCGCTGAATGTAGTCATTAATGTGTGCCCTTACCTCTACCCAGTTTTGCACCCCGATCGCCTCTGCGTGGCTGGTACAGGGAGGCAGGGTCATTCCCATCAGTCTGTTTGATGACACGTCCTACACCACCCGGCCCGACACCGCAGGCGAGGAGGTGGAGGAGGAGGAGGAGGAGGAGATTGTGGAGAAAGCTCGTGGTGCCACAGAATCCAGCGTCTACCTTGGTAAAGAAGCCGGTCATCTAGTTGATCTTGTGTCGTAAACTCGTCCGTCTGGTCAGCTACCCAACAACAAACACACCAGTTTAGTGTAACTTTTCAAGCTGCTTGCCTGTGAAGCACCTAAACTCATGTTGATTGTTTCCATGGTTTGACCTCCTTTGTGCCCACTGAGGAACAGCCAGCACTGGCCTGCATAACCTCTGGATTCTTCTTCAGTATCACTGTGCCATCCAGTTCTCCTGGGATTAAATGGCCTCCAGTCATGCTATTAAATCCAAGTGTTTATTTTTGAGAGATTTTTGGAGCGTTTTAAGATGCTGAAGGATGAAGAGGATACATGCTCTTTTCTCAGGGATGTTCCAGGGGCAGCTGTACCTCCAGTCTTCAGTGCGGATCTCGGAGCAGTTCTCCACTCGACCCAAAGCCCTGAACAGCCGCAACACTGGGGGAATCATCTCCCTCCCCACAGTCAAGTGGAAACCCTTGATCCGTAAGTGCTCTTTATGGCTGGTCAAGCAGTAGAGGCCACAAAGCTTATACCTTCTTACACGGATTTTGGTTCAGTACTGTTTAGAACTATTGCGATGCAGCCCATTAGATGTAGTAGCTTTTTTCCCAGCATGCCGTTGTTTTGTGCACAGATTCTCCATCTCGGACCCCAGTCTTGGTTGGCTCAGAGGAGTTTGACAAGTGTCTGAACAACGACAAGTTTTCCCATGAGGAGTACAGCAACGGGGCCCTGTCAGTGCTGCAGTACCCATATGGTAGGACTGAGTGGGTTTATTCTCTGGGTGGCATATCAGCAAGTGGGCCATAGGGGGCAGATATGGGACACTAATGATCTGTATGGGTTGGTGAGAGTTTGCGGCTGAGGTTTCTACAGTTTGTGATGTACTGTATGATATGATGCTGAATGTATTGAAATGCTAGATAGTAACCGTGTGCCCTCTCCCCTGTCCCCGTGCAGACAATGGCTACTACTTCCCCTATAATGACCGGTACCGGGGTCGGCGAGACACAGCAGTCAGCCTGGTGCCGGGCCACGGGGGCCCAACCGAGCTGCGGAGGAAGGACCCAGTGCTGCTGCTGCCCTGGTGGAAGGAGATCCTGGGCACCATCGTCTTCTGCATTGCCGCCACCACCTACATCGTCCGCAAGTTCTTCCACCCACCAGCTGCCAGTGTGCGGGTGAGAAGCTGCTCTCGCTTGTCCATCCCAGTGCAAGTTGGTCCCAGCCTCGGGATTTTATAGGGGCCCCTAATCCAGTGCTAGCTAATAGGGACACTGCCGCAATGCTAGGGCTCCAGGCCGTGCGATTGCACTTGACGTGTCTCCCATTCCGTCCACACTGGGCCTCATTCTGCCGTTGTTTCACCAGCAGCGGAAAGAGTCGGAGACCCAGTGTCAGACAGACTGCAAGCTGGAGCTGGAGCCAGACGAACCCAAGGAGGTGATGGTGACGGAGTGCAGGAGCACGGAATACGTGTCCAGGTGGGGGTGGAGTCTGTCAGACGGGCCACACTGTTAGTGAGCTTCACAATGGGACTTGGACGTAATCTATTATGGCGTCGCCTTTGTACCTTTAACTGGCTGCTAGTCAGAAACAACCCTGTGTGCATAGCGGCTGCGGTTAGCATCCGTCTGCCCTCCCACTTTAAAGGCATTAGCGTCTACTTTCCTCAGCTTCCTCCCATAAGCCTCCGAGTTTCATTTTCATGCCACACATGAGCACCCTGGCCTGTGTGGGTTACACAGTGCATAGGCTCTCAAACCTCCAAGTATTAAGCATGAACCTCTTTTACCTCGTGTTGCGTCACTCAGGCTAAAGCAACATTTTGTTCACACTAACGATACGTTTCTAGAATTTAGACAGCAGTGATCCGAATCGAGATTAAAATAGTTCTGATGTAAAATGTGTACTTTACAGCATTCTGTCAATTTAAAAAAGGTTTTTGTTTAATAAATACTTTGTTGTGTTTCTTTGCACTGCTGTGATATTGGGGTAATGAGTGCCGTCAGTTTGCAACACAGCAGCAAACCCACTCGAGTTTCCTGAACCCACCGCACGTCCTTCCCCCATGTGATCTCACACACTGTCACCTGCTCACCTTGGAAACTACTTTCACACTTCTTTGATGTGGTGGTTTCTCAGCAATGCTTTCTGTGTGGCCCTATGCCTCCCTGTGGTGGTGATTCTCATTTCTCTCGTGGATCTCTGTGATTACAGACTAACCCTAGGGTCTTAGTTGACTTCCCAGATCAACTAGTAGCCTACAAACCCCCCCCCCCCCCCCACATGGAAGATAATCCAGTTAAAGCATAATTCTTAGCTCTGTGCAGAATCTCAAAGGGTCAGGGGTGAAAGCTGATAAATGTGAGGAATATGTAGGACAGGAAGGACGCAGATGTTTACCTGTGTGTGCGCTGCCCCCCGCAGGTACCTGACTGATTTCCAGCCGGTGCAGTGTCTGGGCCGGGGGGGCTTTGGCGTGGTGTTCGAGGCTCGTAACAAAGTGGACGACTGCAACTATGCCATCAAGAGGATCCGACTGCCCAACAGGTAAATCCCCCCCCCCCCTTGCCTGGGAACACTGTGCTGTCGATGGCTGAGTGACTTGTCAGCTGGGCCAAGACAAGTTTTGTCTGCAGTGTGAGAGAACCAGGTAGCACGTTTCTCCCACCCACCCCCCCCGTCAACGCGGCGCCCCACACTTGGAGCGACTCGTTGACGGGACGGGGCGGCGGGCTGCCAGCGGTTTGCCGTCACTGGGCGCCCACCTGCCACACTGCGCCGCGGCTCGTGCTGCTCGCCTGACAGGAAGCAGAGCCTTTCAAAGGGCTGTGTGCTGAGCTGGCTGCCTCTGCAGTCCGTTTGTAGTGTTACTAAGAGACGCCGTTTAGCTCTAGAATGTGTGCCGCGCTGAGAAGCCGCTGTACTGTTACACACGTTAGCATAACTTTAATTCCCTTCTGCAAAAGTTTCATGCTATTTTTCTCTCTGAATTTTCTCTGGTGTCTTTTTTTCACTAGTCATATTCCACACTGTTGTTTTTAAGCTATAAAACATCATTTGTACCCCCTCCTGAGTTTGATCAGGAGTAGATGTGTATCCTGACAATATCTGGATGTACATGAAGGCTGATGTGCACTGAGCGCATGCTCAGCCCAGGCACCTAAACACATCAGTAATACTGAAGTCTTTTCAGTGGAGACATGAGTGAGTCTGCTGTGTTCTCAATACACATCCCTGCCAGACCATCTGCTTCTGCGCTCAAAGCTGCCATCAGTCTGGATGTTTGCAGTCAAAGGCTCTAGTTTGGATACAATTAGCATAGATCTTTTGAGACCACAGAAATGCACCCCAAGCTTTAAGCCCACTAGACACACAGGCACACCCAAGGCTGACTGGAGGTTTTGGGGGGCCGTATGAGCAGGCTGACTTTGTGCCGTCCCCTGCAGCGAACTGGCCCGTGAGAAGGTCATGCGTGAGGTGAAGGCTCTCGCCAAGTTGGAGCACCCAGGCATCATCCGTTACTTCAACGCCTGGCAGGAGAGCCCCCCCGGGGACTGGCAGGAAGAGATGGACCAGCGCTGGCTGAAGGATACCAGGTACCTCCTCCGTGCTGACCGAGCCAAAGAGTCATGGTGTCCATTCCTGCTGGACTGTGTTAGTGACGCTGGTGTGCAGCCGCTCGCGTTAAGCACGTCGGTGGTATTCTTCTGGAATGCAGGGTAGGATGCTTGTTTGAATCCCCACTGTGCTCTGTGTACCGCCCTGATGTGTGATGTCACACCTTTCTTTCAGCGCCACAGACTGGCCGCTCAGCTCCCCAGACCCCATGGAGCCGCTGTCTGTGAAGGTCCCGGTCTCCAAGCCCTCAGACACGTCTTCTGTGGAGGGTGGGCTCAGCCCAGCGGACACCTTCTCCTTCCACAGGGACGTGTCATCCAGCGAGGGGGCCCAGGCCCATGGCTCCTTGCCTGCCTGCACTGTGACCATGGGCCCACTCAGCTTCTTTGCCAGTGGCGACAGCCAGGCGGAGGCCGAGTGCTCCGGCTCCCCCAGTTCCTTTGAGCTGTGTCCGCCGCACGGCTCCACCGACCGCACCACCTCCTCCTTCGATATCGTTTTCGAGGATTCTGGTTGTGACCGCACCCCTGAGGACGTTTCTCATGACCAGGGCTCCGCCCCCTCCCCCCAGCCATTGACCCGTCCCGACTACCTGAGCCTGGAGCTGCCCACCCCCCGGCCGCGGCCCCTGGCCTCTCCCAAGGTCTACTTGTACATCCAGATGCAATTGTGCCGCAAGGAGAACCTCAAGGACTGGATGGCCGAGCGGTGCTTCCCGGAGCAGCGCCAGCGCGGCCAGTGCCTGGACATCTTCTTGCAGATTGCCGAGGCCGTCACCTTCCTGCATGGAAAAGGCCTGATGCACCGAGACCTCAAGGTGAGCGAGGGATCTGCGGCTCTGCTGATCGATCCTCCGGAACCGTAGCCGATCACGGCGTGTTGCACTTCACAAGATGTCTGGTTCATAGTTCTTGTCCTGGCAAAGTCAATGCTGACTCTGACCTGACTTCTCTTCTCTGTTTGTTTTTTTTCCTCCATCCTTCAGCCCTCCAACATCTTCTTCACGATGGATGACGTGGTGAAGGTGGGCGACTTTGGGCTGGTGACAGCCATGGACCAGGAGGAGGAAGAGGAAGACACTGGCATGCCCCTGACAATGCCAGGCTATGCCCGACACACTGGCCAAGTGGGCACCACACTGTACATGAGCCCAGAGCAGGTGAGGGCACCAGGGAGTACCCAGGAGGTGACATACTCACTGGGGTGTGAACCAAAGTGTCAGGCAGAGCTTTGTTTGTCTGTATAATATCAGAAAAGGAGAAGAGGTTAGCCGTCTTTGATCTGCAGGCTCTGTGTTTGTGTGATATCAATATTTGGTCTTTGGGTATTGATGAATCATTCAGTATTCAGTTTATGAATGTATCCTCCGTTAAATAATGCCAAGCAGAAGTGGAGATTTCAGATCCAAAGAGTCCAAATCCAGACCAAGATTTTGTTTCAACCAACCAGTTGAGTACTCTGAGACTGTGACTCTTTATGCTCAACTGGTTGGTTGAAATAAACCCTGATTTGGATTTTTACTTTCTGGACCTGAAATGTCCGCCTCTGGACAACCAGGACCTTC
>JAODKF010000018.1:22764697-22777424 GCA_026779585.1 Mormyrus proboscirostris | reverse complement strand
GGTTGTTTTTGCACAGCACCACCAGCCTGGGCTCCGGCTCCGGCTCCCGCTTTCAGCCTTAGGACCCACTGGCCTTTATCATGGAGTCACATTCTTTAGGACAGAATCCTTTCAAATCAGTCGATTTGTGAAAACTGCGTAACTGTGTGCTTTAGATAGCTGGGCACCAGCTGATCACTTCCTCGCTGAAATCTGTGTCTGGATGTACAATCCTAGTTCTGACCTTCACAATGTAAATATGTCTACTGTCTTTTTTTTAAACTTGTATTTATGTTGACCGCAGAATCAATCCTTTTGGATTGGTGATATATACCAATGCACTTCATACAATAATTGTCAAGTGCATTGAAATATGGTGACTTCTTATAAGTCCAAATTTAATAAAGTTCTAAGACATTTTTACTCGTGAGTTTTTCCCCATTTCTTCTACATTTTGATTGTAGGTTTATTTTTCTCTTCATAGATGGTCATTGTTTCTTGTTTGGGAAACATTGAAAATGAATGTCCAAACAGTGAGGGGTGTCGTAAATTAAACTTTATTGACAGTTACACATTGATTAAAAAAATATATAGTGCATAGGCGAATTCTTAAAGCAATAATATATCTGCATGGCACAAAGTATCTGTATGATGCATTAATAAGAGAAACTAATGGCGTTGGGCATTTAACTATTGGGATTTTAGTGATCACACACAAATTGTAACCATTTCCCTCTACTGTACTGTAAGTCGCTTTGGATAAAAGCAACTTGTAAATGAGCTAAATGTAATATGTAGTGAGATCCCCTACTTGACACACACAGAATGTAGGTAGGGAGGTCAGTGGTCCACGAGTTACACTAAGTTAATGCTGAGAAAAGCTGCAGGTGAGCCCACTTGGTCCCTGGGGAAAATGCAAAGGTAAGACGGCATGATTTAAACCTACTGGAAAGGGGCTTTGATAGGCCGATGGCAGGACTGCTTTCAGTGACAGGAAATAAAGCCACAGTACAGCTGCACACTACCAATAAGAGGCCGTGTAGGCTTCACCCATGCTTATACTCCATGTACAGTATGAAAGGTACTGTCTGAATGTTCCTGGTGAACACTGACAGAGGTCGGCTAAAGGAGACAGTTCACCATACTAACCTGTTAGATCTGTCATGCCAGCAGATGGTGCTGTAGGCAAGTTTGAAAAAGCTAACCATGCAGATTTTGTTGGGTCTAGTCATCATGTGATTTATCATTGCAACACAACATGAAGTCCCAGGGCACTGGCTTTGCAGTTGTGGTTTACTGGATTATTTCCTTGAATCACCAGCTCATATATCGGGATTGCTGGGAAAAACTGTGGAATTGTGATGTTTCCTATAGCACTTACATCCATTCCGGAAAGCTACTTTGAGGTTATGGATTCAGAGGTTTATTGTTCTGGGAAATTTATTAAAACAACAAAACAAACCTGTAACTTTATAGTACAGAGATTATCTAATCTATCCATCCAACTATGAGTTCAATTTTCCACTTCTCAGGATTGCAGTGGCAGCAGGCTTTGCCAAACCTCCCGACCAATATTTTCCAGCTGTCTTAGGTGTAATCATGTGCTTGCAGGTTGGTTGCGATACATAATCCCTTCAGCATGCCATGGGATCAGGGAGGGGCTAGTCCAGTCCAAGGTTCTCCTAGGTCTCTCAGTTCCTCATGTTATCATGGACAGCTGACTTAGCAATCCTACAAAGAACCTCATTTCTTGTTTGCAACAGCTCCAATGGAATGTGACCAGGAGGCATCTTTTCTAGATGCCCAAATAATCTCAACCAGCACAAAGTGATCTGATAGTGGGTGACGGTAGCTTTTTGGTGGGGGGGCATAAAATCTTTTGTCTGCACTTTCCGACCAATATTAATGATCTATTTGAGGTCGTATTAATGCCAGTAAGTACATTTTATTCATTGTAATTCTAATTATCCATAAACATTATAAAATACCACTGGCAAAAACAGACAAATGTTAGCCAGCCTCTTTTTATTTATTTTTATCACTATTGCTGTCAGCACGGGATTTCATTTTAATAAACATTCTGCCCTGTTGAACATTGTTGTAATTTGTCTAGATAAGTCCCATGATTCCTGGCAGGACAGTTGTGTAATTAACAGTTTGTTTATAATTTCATACCTTCAGGAGGAGCTGGGTGCTGAGAAAGGGAAGGACATTTGACACCTCCATGTGAGCAGCTGTAGAGGAGAAGGAACCAGTATATAAAATTAATAACTCCACTCAGCTGGCTCCATAGCCTTTTTGATCACCATTCAGGATTGACCTTGCTACACACAAGCCAGCTGAGGGACACTTTACCTCAGAGGCATTTCTAAAAGGGGAATTGCCCAACCTTCAGAAAAGGGTTATCAATGTGGTTTGCTTAACCACTTATCTCACATGACCATAACAGTGGGAAACACGAGTTACCAGAGCAGATCGGAATGAACACAAACAGAACATGTGAATTTCATTCATCGCTGGGAGTCGAAACCCATAACCCTGGAGGTGTGACATATGCATCCCTCCAGTATCTTATGCCCTTTGTGCTAAAACAGGCTTTGTGGAAAATATGACACAACACCAGGGTTTGGGATTCGAATCTTGCCTCTGCCGTGTGTGTAGAGTTTGCATATTGTTCCTCAATTGTACAGGTTTCCTCCCACAGAAGACATGTAGCTAGGCTCATTGGCGTCTCTAAATTGCCTTTAGGGTGCGATTGTGTGTGTGTGTGTGTCTTACATGGCCGGGATTCCGACCCAGGGTGTACCCAGCCTTGTGTCTAGTGCTGCCTAGGATCGGCTACAGGAGACCCAGACCAGGATAAGTAGTTAGAATATTGATGAATGTAGACAAGTCATCCTGATGTATTATATTACTCAGTAGCCTGTTGTTGGCCTTTTGCTTACTGCCAGTGGCAAATCACTGCGGATGTGACTCTTCACTCTTTCCAGATTGAATTGAATGCTCACATGCTTTCTTGGTCACAAAGATCCCTGTCAAAATAGCAATAACCCTATTTTGGCCTTATTTATTGCAGATCTTATTCATTACCTACTAAACAAAAATGAATAAATTGAATGAATAATAAATAATAGTATTTTAAAGATACTAAAATAAACGGCTGTTGAATACATGTCAGAAATGCGCAGCCACATTTCGTTTCCTTACACTTGTTCCCCATCCATGTTTTCATTAAACCCCTTTGCATACCAGTGCTCAGTAATTTAGTTTGATTAATTTATCAGACGTGTATTTTGTAACTTGATGCATCGGGTGCATGTTATGCATTAATTATTGTGACACTATCACCTCTCCGATGCAAATGCAAATCTCAGGTGGCCCAGTCCCGACATCACGGCATGGATAATATGTGCGAAGAAACTTTATAACATAAACTGCAAATTTTCAGCCAGTGTCTGTTTATAGTACTTCTTTACTTATTACTCTTCTTGAAAATCACATATCCAATTTAGGTTTAGGTTAAATATTCACTCAAACGTCAGAGTAAATAGGGCTGATCTCTGACCCTCATTCACTGTAATCAAAGTAAGGAACAGATGTTGGTTACTGCATGTTATTGCACAATGAACCAGTTTGTGGATGAGAACCAGAGGGCAGCCATGCGATACCTCAGCACCACACATGTTCAAGTGGAATAGAACAGTATGAGGTTTTTTCTAGTATCTGGAGTGCCAATCCTGTCACCAACCTCCAAATTTTCCCTGTATGTTTGAGGACCTGCTTGTAGGGCTGGATGTAGATTATCATCATACCAAAGACAAACCAATTGTACGTTTAGGACCTTGCTAAAGGGTCCAGCAGATGGAATCACTGCTGGCATCCTCAGGATTTGAACCAGCAACCTTCCAATTGGTAACACCAATCAATCCCTTGCCTCAGATCCACCACTCCACCTAAAATGTAATTTGTAACTGTAATTGGAGTGCATGAAAATTGCGTTTTTATACTTGTGTTATTCAGCGTGTAATTAAAATCTATCTATCTATCTTGCAATATACTGAAATGAAAAACCATTCATCCGACAAACACGCACAGTCTTGTCATTTCAGCAGTTCACTCCCTTCACGTGCTTTCAGTGTTGTTTGACACCATGACGTTTACTGAGACACGCCTCTGAAGCTCGAGCCTCAGACGGCGCTATAACGGGGAGATGCTCATCTACGATTGGGTGTCTATAAGCACATGACTCAGTGTTCAAACTCTTATTGGCTTCTACTGCGCAATTACGTCTCCAAAAGCTGTCCAAGCCACCTTGTGGCATCTTCTAATGCCAATGGGTCTTTTGGGTTTGGTAGTGCATCCTGACATATAACGCCTAGGTGCATTACAGAGGGTGATGTTATTGTTTTTACGAAGCTGATGATAATACGCATAATTATGTTTATTAAAAGGAGCGTGGTAAGCGCTTGAACACTGCCACGGTTATTTGATTGGCCGACCGAGCTGCCAGTCCTCTTTAATGGAATCGGCACATTGTCGCTCCTGCCTTATTTCTACGCAGGTACGGAGAACGGGTGGGCTTGTCTGTATTTGCAGATAGAGTGTCGTCAAGACGGGCTTGCACAACCCAAGAAAGCATACTGTAGTTTCATCTGAGTGGCAGACGGGTTACAGACAAAAAGCAGTCACCGCAATCATGAAATCATAAACCAGGTCGCAAGCGAGCGAGCATCGGACTGGAGGAACTCCGCTTTCATTACAGGTCTGCTGTCTGCTTATCTCCCGGATTAAATCTCTAGCACCATTCAGCGGCATCACAGAATCCCACGACAGATCGAATACCTGAAGTTAAATTAAAGGATAAGAAAGGCAATCGCTGGAGGGAGGAGGGGCGAGCCAGCCTAATGATGAACAGGTTCCGAAAGTGGCTTTACAAGCCCAAGGTAAGTTTGATATTTGATTTCATTTTGCTCATTTTGAGATATCATGCAGGTGTTATTACGATGCCTCCCACCTTATTTAACGCGCAGTGATCATGAAGATAAAGTTGCCCCTTTGTGTGTCTGCCCTGCCATACGGATGGCATTGCTGGTACACGAAGGTTTAATGGATGGAAATACATGCCGATCTTTCACGAAGTAACAAAGGGCACTGGCCGTAATGAGCTGCCGGGATTTTTCCTTTTTATGCTTTATTTGTGCGGCTCCTGTCATCGGGACTGTTGAATCCAAAATTCGCTGTAGTTTTCGGCAAGTGGCCATGTCAAAAAATTCACTTTGACAGCTTAAAAAACAGCACTTTATAAAGACTAAATTGGGCGTCTTTGTTTTGCCATGTCAGGACAACGGCTTGGCTTGGATCTAATTTTGTTTTATTGGTGGATATTGTAAATGAAAGTACAGTGTGTTTCACGGTTTCCCTTATACGTAGAGCTGAGTTAAATGCTCTACCCCAGCAGGGTGCTGATAATCGTTTTAAGCATCAATAATTAAAATGCCCGTTAATTTAACGCCATTTAGTAGATTAAGCCATTAAGCGTTGTTTTGAAATCGTCAGCTGGCGTGCTTTTGAATAAAAAGTGAAGTGTGTGACAATTTTTGGATTATGGACACCGTCATTGCAGACATGCAGAGCAATCTCAGCCACCTTGAATACAAGATGGGTTATAACTGTACTGGGAAAAGCTGCCTTATTTGAATACAGGATGTTTTATGAGAAACTTATTTGCTTAGAATAAGACATGAATAATTTCCTATAGGTCTGTGTCAATTGTAGATTTACTTTGTAATATATTTCATTGATATCTTTATAATATGCGTTGGATAAACTCAGGTTTCTTCACTCTATTGTGTGGCAGATGTCTTTTAAACTACCCCTTTAGACAAAGAAACTCATTGAAAGAAGAACTAATCGCTAAATGGCGAAATTAACCTGGCCTTTTGACAGTACCAGGAGTGTATCAAGGACAGAGGCTTTACTAAGTAAAGCTCCAGTGTAAGTCTGTCCTTTTTTGAATCCTATTTGTGTTTATGCGAGTGTGTGAACCAAAGACAATGACAGTTCGGGGATGCTTTGATGCCTCGCTATGTTATTGCACAGCATTCACAAAAACATCACTGGCTTCTGTATCAAGTTCACATGTATTTTACTGTATTGCAGTTTTTTTGTAAGCTTTTGATCTTATTGTAGTTGAACGTAAGCTCTTTCCTGAGTAGGAATCAAATTGATTTGATTAAATTTTTATCTGGGTAGTATTGTAGCTAGACTTGTGTCTATACAGACAGAAATTATTTGGTAAGGCTATCCAGTAAGAGATGGATAGTTTCAAGTTAAATCATGTAAACATTTGTATTTAAGAATTACTAAAACAGCTCTGCACTGTGATGTTTGACTTTCTTTGATTTGCTGGAAGTTTAAGTATGACAGTAGTGAAAGTCCATAGAGCGGGTAATGATACCAGGAGATGCAGGTCTTTACTTTTCTTGTTCTACTCAAATTGTGGGATAGATGTAAGCACTGGAGAAGATCTGGCTTACTGTCATGCTCAAACAACAGGGTGATTAACTGGAGAAGATGCAGAGGAAATCTGTAAGTATGGATGAAGCGGTTTAATTCTGATAAAACAAAAATGAATCGCAGTATGAATCTAAACCAAACCTCCTCAGTGCACCCAACCTGCTGAGGTCAGCACAGGCCAATGGGATGTACTAACCAATGAGGATCCCCATGACGTATCACCTGACATACTCTCACCTTCTGACTACAGTAATGGTTTTCATTTGAATCATCTTCTGTTTTTTAATTCGGTCTCCATGAATGCTTCTCTCTCTCTCCCTTCCATTAGGAGTCACCATCATACCTGTTTGTCTTAATTACTTATGCTGCTTTCTCATTTCAGTGTGCTCACTTATAAACCACAAATCACATATTGATGTTTATATTGTATGTGTGTGTGTATGTAATGTATGTTTTTTTAATGTAATATAATTTTATGTCATGTTCCATATTTTGAATAAACATTGAGTATCTAATAGCGATGGTCAGACAGCTTAGAGGAGCCCGGAGTTAATGGTCCTGTTGTCTTCTCTGTCTTCCTGAACGCCTTGCTGGTCTGGGCTGTATATACTGTATATCTGAGTGTTGTTTTTCACTGTTCA
Source organism: Mormyrus proboscirostris (assembly GCA_026779585.1). Taxonomy (NCBI): domain Eukaryota; kingdom Metazoa; phylum Chordata; class Actinopteri; order Osteoglossiformes; family Mormyridae; genus Mormyrus; species Mormyrus proboscirostris. The sequence continues at coordinate 22,770,288 of JAODKF010000018.1, read as the reverse complement.
GTGTTGTGGCTTGAATGTGACCCTGTTCTGATGGACTCCGTACCTCACCTCTGTAATCAAGTTCGACCTCCTGCACGGTTTTTGTAGCCTTTGCATTGCTATATTTATTATGTGATGTAGGGGAATTTTTTTCATTTCCAGCTGAACTATATTTGAGTGGATTCTAGGCTGGCATGGTGCGCTATTCAGCATCGTCACCTGGGTTTAGGCTTGGGCAGCATCTAATTTTTCATACTGTCTCGACATTACACCACAGTATACAATATTGTAACTCTATTTTCAAAAGCAACAGTATTCTGGTATTTTGAAATCTTGTTGATAAAATTCACCAAGCTGAGATGTCCCCATGATAAGATTTCATCAGTAAATGTCAGAAATCATCCGTAAGTCTGGCTAAAGCATTTTTACTGTCAATGAATGTTTTGATTTTATTTAATTTTAGGAACCAAAACTGAGCAAGATTTTTCTATTTTAATGGTTGTTCCTTTTTATGATTATGAAGTACAGTTTGGATTTTTTTGGTAAATTTTCAACTCCTTTTTTTTTTTTATTTATCCCCAAAAAAATCACACTGCAGTATTTGAAATTTTTTCCAACATCGTGCAGTCCAATATCATTTCTTCTTTTTCTCACTGATCCTTTTAAATGCATACATGATTATTTTGAAGTAATAGAATTAACTACATTCAGTTTTTGATGTTGATTGTGGGAAGACGGGAGATAAACAGACATGTCAAAGAAGCCAGTTGAATGAGGATGTTTTAAAACCACAAAACCTGTTGGCTGCAGGTCGCTGGCTTTTGATCACAGTTGCCATTAAGGGGGGGGGGGGGGATTTGGAAGATGGGTGGCCATGAAACAAGTCCTCTTGCATGATTGTGGCTCTGTGGGAGGCAGAGTACTTGCCTGCCACCTTATAATGAAGAAGAGAGCAATTCACCCCCAGCTGATCTGGCCAGTGGAAGAAATATTGGAACATTTCTGAATGGGCCAAGGCCACGGGCAATCGGGCCTTATAATTCCCATGCAGTGGATTATCACCCAAATACGGGGCGTGTTAATCTTCCCCATGCCTGTTAGCAGGGCGTTAACAGCATGAGGGTCCCTCTGAAGCATCTGTCCTTCGCCCCACCCTGTGCCAGCCGTCAAGCTCAGACCCCGCCCTGTTAGCTTGTCACTTTTCCATCATCCCATCCCCGATCCGAGGCCAAACTCCATGCGTCTGAAAGCTCTGTGGGAAAGTCGGGCATGTCCGTTGTGTTTTATTCTCTGCTTTACCCCTCTGTCCGTTTTTGTTCTGATATTCCGATTGATCCGCCTGCGGTTCTAGGGCCTGACGCCTCGCTGCTTCCAGTCATTTCTCTCGAGCGAGGACTGAGAACAGTGCGCTGAAAGTGAGAAGTGGAGTGTCTTAAGTGGGAGTGCCTTCAGGCAGATGCGCTGTGAACTGTAGGATGCTGGGATATGCCAATATCTGACGCGTGCCAACTGGCCACTGGAGGGCGCCACACTGCCCTGCATTAGGTTCCCGGACTTTGCTAATGGGCTCCCAGGCCTCAATTTTGGTGCTGCCTCTCCTCTCCCATCTTTTGGATATCAGTGCTTGTCCACGATAAGAGTTGGAAGCTGTGAACACAACAGGACGGGGGGCAGAGTTCAAAGCAACGTGGACAGGGTGGGACGACCTTCCGGTCTCTCTCTGTAGGGTGAGTCTCGCCATCTTGTATCGACATATGTTTTTGAGCGGCCCGGCCATGTGCGCGTCCACTGCCTGCCAGCTACAGCTCCGTGCCGGTTGAAGCCCACCAGGTGCCTCCTCTTCATACTTCAGGGTGTGGTGCTGACTCTTTGCTAGGTCGGCATCCCCTCAGAAGATGGCGCTTAACGTGACTTCCTCTGTCCCCCGTAGTGTTGATCGACTCTGCTGCTGCCAGTATGAGTGTGTCGATGCCTTCAACGGGTAACCACCGCACACCAAGCCAGCCCTTCCCGGCTGTTTGCGTTGCCAGCTTCCCTCTCCCTTCATGTGCTGTATCAGGCCACCATAGTTAATTAACAGCCCATCTTCTGTATAGCGGCCGTTAAACAGGCACCGAGTGGCCGAGCTGCGCTGTTGTGGCTGAGAGGCGCTTTTCCTTCTGTCCTGTTTATTACATGCAACTGTACACCTTAAATTTGCTAAAATATCAAATCAGTTTGCTCTTTAATGGTAGCAGGGTGTCTGGACATGTCATCGTTTCGAGAAACCTGTGTCTGATAACGGAAGGCTTCCTCCCCATATTGGGATGAGTAATTCTTGGTACTTGACACCACTTTGGTGAGCGCAGAGTTCAGCTGAATGGCATGTGCTCTTACCACCGTAGCAGAGGCCCTGGTCTCACATATCAGCTGAGGTTTTTTCTCAGTGCAGGATAGTCATGGTGATGGGGACCCTGACTAAAGTGATAGTAACATCCAATTCGCTTCTCTTGACCTTGAGCTCTCGCTCCGATTGGAACTCAGCCGGTACGGACCAAGCCGCCCCCTCGTTCGTAATGAGGGAGGGGCCATGTGCGAAAAGCCGAGTGTGCGGAGGCCTGCACCCACTGCCGGCGGCCCCCGCCCATCCTGCTCGCATTTACTCGCATTCCTCAGCGCTGACCTGTGCTGGTCGTATCTTTCCTCCTGTAAGAAAAAATCCATCTGAAATTTTACCTGCTCTTAGAAATTAAGAAAGTAATAAACCTTCTAGTTTTGTCAAAGGCAGTATCTGAAAGACCTTTTGAATCATAATGACACAGATATTTAAAAATATTTTTATAGTAAGCCCGTGAGGGGCTCGCTCTTATTTAAATGTTTGCATTTAATGGCATAAGCTATGCAAAATGATGATTAACGTGTTTCCTTAATATAGAACACTGTCATATCATCAGTGGATGCTGTGGTAACCGCCGCTTTCCCGAAAGTGCTGTAACATCAGCCAAAGCCCAGCAAATGAACATGCGAGTGTCTGTGCTGAGCCCTGCTGGCGTGTGTTGTAATTACTGGACTGTGGGCAGCGTTTAGCTGCAGACTGCCGCGTTCTGGTGCTTTCCTGTCCCCATTGGTTACCTTGCTGGCCCCCACTTCGGGCAGTGATTGACAGTGCCTGGTTTGCTGCCTACTGTGAATTTGTCTCATTTCTGAAATTGCTAGTTAACGCCCCCCCCCCCCCGTTTCACAGAGTTCCTGTTAGTAAATCAGAATGCTGACTTTAGCATTTGCCTGCCGGTGTTGTGTACAGTAGCCCAGGAGCAGTGTTTTGCAGTGTTCCGACAGGCCCGTAATGTTAAATCCTGGGTAAATACGCAGCTTGGGCTCTTCAAAATCTTGTTATTACTGAAGCATTTCCCTGTTGTCATTCCGTCGTGAGTCTGCCTGAAAGTGCCTTACTGCCTCTAGCAGACACATGGACAGACGTTGTTTTGAGCACCCATGCTGAGAGTGGGAACTGCACCCCTCAGCAGTCCCAGCCAGCACATGAAATCCAGTTGAAGTTCGATTTTAGTCCAAATGTAGTGTCATGGCATCATCTAGTATTTAGTCTCGAATGTAATGTCAGCTGTCAGTTATGGATGTCCTGGGAAGCTGCTCTTTGCTTGTTGTCCAGCACTGACCTCAAGGTACAGGCTGGCCTGCATAACGTCCTAGATATTCGTTTATCCTCTATATATGGAAGCTTGTTTTATAACCTTCTTTCATACCTTTCATTCTACCTGTGAAATTAACATTCTTGGCACCTAGAGTGTCAGGTTGGGTTTATCAATTCATACACGCAATTTTTACGGATATATTGGAATTTTGCCATTTTTACCATCTTATTCTCCTGGGAGATACGCATACATAGTTGAGAGCAAAGTTTGAGGTGAGAGCAGAGTTAGTCATTTATCTGACACCTCTGGAGCCGGTTTCAGGGTCGAGGGCCTTGTTCACGGGTCTATCATCACCCTGCTGGCTGGGGGGTTCATACCTCGAGGTTACATATGCAGATTTGCAAACATGCTGTGGGTTTTCTTTCTAAAACCTTTTAAGAAGTTTGGCTTATTGATAAGCTGTGTATCATCTGTGTATCTTTAGGCGTGTGTTTTCGCACAGTTCTTGGCAGGAGCTACCCTCGCGCCCGGCTCGCAAACTGGAAGACGAGGTAGACTTGTGATTTCCCCACGGCTGAGGCCGCATCTGGGATGGTAGAGTGTTAAATGGAGCATTTCTCCCTTATCTCTATACTGTTGTGGTGCCAAGGGAATGACCTTCAGCATCATGTGGAATCATCCGTCACTCTGACAAGTCCTGCAGCTGGTCCTACACCCAGCACAGGGTCTATAATTGTTATGGGCCGTGGCCTAGCTGTCTCCAGGGCTTCCGTGGTCAGATTAAACCCGCTATTAATTACTCGCGTGCTCATTCATCTTCCTGCTTTCTCCAAGTCAAGATCCGGGCCAGAGTCGATGCCGCACGTCCCTGCAGATGTGTGGCAAAGCTCTCCATTAGTCCTGCTTCGCTCACAGATGTTCGCCACGCTCAAGTTCTTTGCTTTTGAGATCTCCTCTCTTAGCTGCAAGCGTCTCTGTGTTTTTCAAGGTGTCCCAAGTGTCAAGCCAGCACTGGGAGCTGCACGTTTCTATGCTACAACCTCGGTGCCTGGTTACCAATTTGCGACAGTGCGTCTGACTCTAGGACAGAGAGCAGTAATGACATTTGCTAATGGAATATTTAATATATGCCTGATAATGCTAAAGGCAGAGATAATTAGTCTGCAGTTCATTGATATCTTACCCCATAAAGCTACTCTACTGAATGTGAGCAGATGATAGGATCCTCTCGATCTTAATGCCGCTTATCTTCCTGGATTAGCCCCTAAGTGATATCCAAATGTTATAGTACAGACATGGCTAAGAGATGAGGATAAATCTGGGATCTTGGGAAAGCAGAATGACTTCAAATGGTCACTCAGCATTGCACTTGGGAAAACTAACAGAACTACAAGGCTTTGCTTTAAAATCTTGGCCACACATTTGTCCCTGCAGACCTACCGATGAAAGAGTAGCACCCGCAGTGAGCTCCTGTAGGGAGACCTGTCAGCTATTGACCGCAGATCAGGTGGATATGAAGATCATTGGCAGTTGCAAGGCATTTCACACAAGGAAGTCAAATAAAAGTGGGAAATGTTCTGATTTTAAAAAAGCATTTTGCGTGAAGTCCATCAGGATCGGTAAACCAAGGTGAGAAATTTTTGTGCTGTTTTCAACTCTGCATGATCTACTGCCCTTTTTTTTTGCACATTTTGTATAAAAATTTGCCTACCATAGGAAACTGAAACCTTGTTTCTTTTTGCCCTGTGTGATCACAGGTTTTTGACTCGAGTCATTAGTTTTTCATGATTAATTGTCATTTTTGACACACCACAGCACACAGTGCACAACAACAAAATGTGTTCTCTGCATTTAACCCATATGTGACAATATGACATAGCAGCGGGCAGCTAATTCAGCGCCTGGGGAGCAGTGCTTGGGGGTGGCACCTTGCTCAGGGTACCTCAGCGATACCTTGCTAGTCAGAGATTCAAACCCGCA
>JAODKF010000018.1:22750660-22764597 GCA_026779585.1 Mormyrus proboscirostris | reverse complement strand
CACACCACAGCACACAGTGCACAACAACAAAATGTGTTCTCTGCATTTAACCCATATGTGCCAATGTGACATAGCAGCGGGCAGCTAATTCAGCGCCCGGGGAGCAGTGCTTGGGGGTGGCACCTTGCTCAGGGTACCTCAGCGATACCTTGCTAGTCAGAGATTCAAACCCGCAATCTTTCATTTACGAGTGTGCTTCCCTATTCATTAAGACAATTTGCTCTATGTGTGAGGGAGGAAATTGTAGTCAAACCATTGATTTCTGTTTTCTTTGTCAAATTATACAAAATTACAGCCAGCCAGCTGGTTATTGTGATATGTGGGTGTGGTTATGCAATGACTGAACAGGCTTCTGGCTTGGACCAGCACCTTGTAAGGGTATCTTTGTTTACCGTGCTAGTTGGACAAGGAGGGAAATTAAGTTCAACAGGCATCATGGATTTACTGACATTTGGAAATGCTTGCAATGGTAGTCATGGTGTTGGGGGTCTTCGTGTTCTGTAGTCTTTGGAACAGTCTGTCATCGTTTTAATGGCAGTAGTTTAGTTTAAAGTAATTCTATTGAGCAGTTGGCTTGAAGGCTGCACCAATATTTAAACCACGAGATAAAAACCAAGCGTTGAAGTTGACTCACTTCAAAATAGAGTGGTTCACACTCTCTCGTACTCGGAGGGACTGCTTGATTCAGCAAATTCTATTCAGCGATTCCTGCAACTCTGTAAATGCAGATAAAGGAAAGCTGTAATTTAAGTTGCCTGGGGTTCGGGATCTGCCCTGAAGCGAACTGACGCAGGCCGTTTTCCTCTCTGACCTTGCTGCCATGTCACTCTTACTTTATGAATAAGGAATGAATCTGTGGCATCCTGCGTACACTGTGTCGATTTCAGCCGCCGGTGTTTCCACTGCGACCTTCATAACGCCGTTAGCCGTATGTGCACGGCATAGGAGGAATTCCTAATTCACAAAATGCTCTACTTGCAAATTTCTATGGGCGTGTATCATGAATTCTTTCTACCACTTAGTTCCCCTAGGCTTGTCATACCCGTTTGTAACAGTTAGCGGCATTTCAGCAGTAATACCACCTGTCATTTATAGACATGTACTGTTTGTTTTTGCTTGGCTTACTCTTCTGTTTTACACAACATTCAGGCCCTTCATTTCTTCCATTTCTGTTTTTTTGTTACTTGATTTACAGGCCCTGCCGAGCAAGCTGGGCTGGCACTGACAGGGTGGGAAGGCTGACGGAATAGTTTTAGGGCTCAAACGGCTATTTTGACAAGGGTTGAGGAAAGGAAATCACACAGGCTTTGGCTTTGAAGGCGGAGAGGGTAAGCGGGGGGTGGTGTTCTCGCCGAGCCCCCGGTTCCTGGCTGCCGTGGAGCACTTTGTTTTGTGCTGTGGGTGAGGCGGGACCCGGCTGTGCGTTGGTCATTGACCCCCTTTACGTGCCTTTCACCATCATCAGCTGGGGATCCCAGTGTCCCGTTCGTTTGGGCGATGGTTGATTTTTGTACTTTGTGCTTAACTGCAGTTAGTTCTTATCCCTTCACTCAGTAGTCTTGGAAATGGTTGTCAAAAAATAATATGCCTTTTTCAGTTGCAAAAAACATCATTGTTCCAGCTGTAGTTGGACCACCCTTGATGTCTAAAATTCAGCACATTCTACGAAATGGCACGTTTGTGCATATTGGATGTGTTGGGGATGCTTTGGTTTCTGACTTGTATTGATTTTAGCTAGGAGCTCGTCACCACCTTCTCCATACGCAGAGCAGGCTCTTGAAGGAGGTCTTTTTTCGTCTTTTCCAGTCTCCAGCTCATTGTGACATTTGCTTTTGCTTTTCTGCTAACATTTACACTTTTCTCTCAAACACCGAGGTAAAATGGGTTCACTTCCCCACGCGGTTGCATCTGTTGGCTGAGTGGCACTGCAGACTATCTCAACGTCAGGCCCAAACCCTGAAAGATGGGGAACATGCCGGGGGTGGAAGTAATTTACTTTTAGGAGAATTTTAAGTGACCTAGAAACATCAATACCTGAGGCAGAGACTGGCATCAAGGCGCTGAGACGGAAGGTGAATGCCCAGAGAGCCAGGAACAAGATGGAAACAAATGCAGTTTAGTTTGTTCCACTGTGAGGGGGAAAAAGAGAGGTATTTTCTGGATGTGCAAATAATTTAGCTGCCAAATTAAGTTTTTTAAAATTGCATTTCCCTAGTTCGACTCTACCCCCACCCCAAACATGCTATTTGTTCTGAAAATGACATTTGTGCTGAGTATGGTTCCCAGGAATGACTATATCATCCACCTTTGAACTAATCAGCCGGAACAGACTCATGGCCCTAAAGGCGATCGCAGGCTGCATAGATAGGGCTACCATATTTAGTGAAACGGAAACAGAGGATGTATCTGGGCATCAGAATATTAATGAGGTCTCACGTTCACCGGCCAATCGGGTAGCAGTTCTCTTATCGTTTTTCCCTAATTACCTTGACTAACAAAAACTTGTGTCCAGGGAAACCTGGATGCATGGTAACCTTGCAGTTAATTCTTGTTTTTACAATCTACATACAAGTGACACCATTTCCACGTATACGATGCTTTTTCATCAAGTTACAAAACATTGGGTTAAAGTTTGTTAAACTTCAAGCTCATGACACGATTCACTGGTCACACGAAAACAAAAATAAAGTGTCAAAGTGCCAATGGGTTCCGGAAGTTGACATCACATGAGCAGCGTGACTTGTAGGGATGTGTTTTTCATTAGAAGTTTAACAAAATGCATTTCGTTTTAAACTTTTCGTTAAAAGTAAAAGTGTGCATGAGCCTTGTGAAGGCTGTTTGATCATGCTGAGCGGCTGCTGTGTATTGAAATTGGTGCCTTTTCCTTCACTTGGTACTTCGGCGTAACTTGCGTCATACAGGTTGCAGCTCTAAACCCGGACAAACCGTGATATTTTTTATTTTTTTTTTGGAAAAACCGCTCAGACACCCAGAGAGGGGACCAAAGAGAGCATGTTTCCGGGGAAACCTGGACGCATGGTAACCCTAAGCATAAGGTACAAGGCTGGGGTAAACCTGGGATACCTTGCTATGCCTTCACAGGGCACGTGTACAATGGTACAGTACTCCTGACAATTCGCAGATGCTACTTTAGCTTAACTGCTTGTCTATGGGGACTGAAGTACCTGGAGCAACTGCAAAGAGGACATACAAGACAAAATTCAAACCCCCCGGCCTCTGACTCAGATGGTACTGTACCAGTGATTCATTCTTAATCTGAATTAGGAAGACTTTTCCCGTCTAATTGGTTGTTTTGAATTAAGGCCGGTTCTCGGAGAACAGTCGGCTGATGAATACGCAGCAGAGATGCCGGGTGTTTATTCTGCACTGGAAGAAGGAGAAGGTGCATTAAACTGTGATTATGGTAAAATGCTTCTGTGTATTAGTGGATTTAAGAGCTTAGTGTCTGGGTGTTTTTTCCCCACATGCATACTGCTCAGAGAGTGAGTGTAAAAATTGTACATTATGACTGGACTGGAAATTTTAGAAAAGGGGTTTTCTCGGGACACATGGCTTCTCAGGGGCTTTTTGCCTTGAAGACGGAGGGGAAAATGAGCACTTTCGCTGTATTGCTATGTCGCTATATTTCTCCGTGAAACCTTCCCTTCAAAGTACCGGGAGTAAGAAGAAAGTGTTCAGCTCAGGCATCCAGATAGCAGCCGTGTATAGACTCGCATGCACTAGATGCAGGTCTTTGAGATCAAATGCCGCATTGGCATCTGCCTACCAGATCATCACAAATATGCGGCTTAATGAGTATCCGCTGCCGATGTGCTCTGCCGCCGGTCCCCTCAGTCGGAGAAGTCCTGAAAGGTCTCTTCCCCGGTGCAGCTTTGGGTGCGTCGGCTCGGTTCTGCTGCCGGATGTGGACTTTCAGAAATGCCGGCAGGCCACCCTTGTCCGGATAGACACACGGCAGCAGGGATAATCTGCAAATGCCTGGCCACCCCAGGGGGGGATGATCTGCCTCAGTGGACCCGAAAGCCGGGCCCTCGAATGCGGACCTGACCGTGGCATCGGCCTGTAAACCTGAAGGTGTATGTTTAACCATAAATTTCCCAGTGTGTCCAAATGAGGGGAAATGAGCAGTAAGGTAGATGTGATTGAATGAAAGTGTCTGTGAGAGGAGAAGGAAAATTGATAGAAACCATGACACCCTGACCCAGATAAGCGGGTGGTGGATGGATGGATAAATTGCAAAGAATACTACAATTAAAAGTTGAATAACTTGACACAGTTATGAATTTTACAGTGTACTGTAATTTTCAGCTTTGTACTTTGGGCTACACAATATATCATTTCAGCATCATCAGTGCGATGTGCGTGTGCACAAAAATCCCATCGTCTGCACTGCTTTGTGTCTGATACAAACTATAGACAAATAGAACTTATTTTGGGTAAATTCCATCTACATTTTTGATTGGTAAATATTGCAATATTACCTGCTGATATTTCACACGTTGCACTGTGATATCCTGGAGCCCTGCCTTGTACCGTTATTGCCTGCTGTAACTGTTGGGTGGTTCTGGTTTGTCTCCCTGGGTCGGATCGGATTGGATCTGCTCCCCGCCGAGGTCCCAGGACCTGCTTACCGTATGCTATGCCCTGGCTCATGCTGCCATTTCACTGCAGCGGAAAAGCCTGGATGATGATATGTACGGTATAGTGTCCCCAATAGCAGCTGTATCACGGCCCCTGCATGTTTTTATGGTATGTTACTCTACAATAGTTCTAATGCAGCCTGAGAGCACCCTGTTCTCTTTTACGGTTGGGCATTTTCCGTAAACAGCGTCTCTCCTTGCCTGCAGCAGAGCGTGTCTGGGCACCTCTGCAGTACGGTGACGGGAGCCGCGGCGCCGTGCAGTTAAATGCAGTAATGCGGCGTGACGTGGCTCCTGATGAACGCGTCAGAAACAGTGTGTCCCCGCCAAAAAGGATTTTACTCTCCGCGCTCCGTAGAACCTGTCACCCGCCTGCCTCAGCCGCTTTCTGCTAATGGCGCTGATTGTCGTGCTTGATCATTTTTAATCGTGTCGTGTCAGGTTCAGAATGCTTATGCGCCCTTTGTTGCAAATGCGTCATTGTCGCAGATTAACGAAATTCTGCAGTTTCGGGAGGACAGTAATAAAAAAAAAAAAAAAAATCTCTATTATTCATCTTCTTTAACTGCTTGTCTAGTGCAGGGTCCCTGTGACCTTCGAGGCTGCCTCAGGAAGTGCAGGGTGCAAAGGCAGGAGCACTCTGGAGGAGAAGCTGGCCTGTCACCGGGCACACAGATGCACACTATGGATGGTGTCACCTGACCACAGGTTAAGGAACAAAGAGGAATCCCGTTGGGATGCCACGGGCAGAGCCGGTGCTGGGGACCAAACCTCCAGCCTTGAAGGTGTGAGGCAGCAGTACTAGCCAGCCCAAATGCCCTCTGAGGTGTGATTTTATTATAAAAATGGTGTAAAATGTCTCTGTGGTGTCGCAGCCCCTTCCTGCGCTCGGCACAGCTGTGCTGCCTGCTCTTGCTGGAAATGCTTCCCTCTCAGAGGGGATCCGGAGCCTCCCTCCAGGCTGCATCCCTGGGACCGTGTTTGCGAAAACGAACACGGTAGCTCATTTTCGCTGACGGATCCCGTCCCCCTCGCCACGCGGCAGTGTGGGCCGTGAGTAATTAGCGCGCTGCTGAGTCTCGCCCGACGCAGTTGCCTTCGTCGCAATATTTCTGCTTCTGTGCACAGATGCATTTTCCGCCCGTCCGACAGCCCCGGACCGATTGACTTTGCAACCCGTGTCCTAACACCCGAAATGGGGGGGTATCTAAAATGGCCCTGGACTGGAGAGGCCATGATTTAGGACTTCACGGGGTGTTAATTAGATGCGTCGCAGCCTCCACCCGTCAAGCGCGCTCATCGATCGTCACTGTGAGAAGGCCAGACAGAGTTCAGTATGATGCGATTGTTGGGCCTGAATATTCTCAATGGAAACTGTTTAAAGTAAGAGAATCCACATGTTTGAGAAGCTGGTAATTGGTTATTAGCACTAATATTCTCCCACAGCTCATTTTCATATCCTTTAAATAGTAAATAATATGTAGGATAAAAGATGTCTGGGCTTGTGCATTAGGATTTCAGGTCTTTCCTGGAATTACAGCAGCTATTACAAATAGGACTAGGGCCCATAAAGGTAATTTATGATGTTATTAATAGAAATAAATCTGCTGATGAAAAAATTGTGCAATGAGAGCTAGACTTTGATGTACAGCTGGCCTGTATGGCCTGGGTTTAATCAATATTCAAATTAATATCTGTGGACTTGACATAAAACATCAAACGTGCCTCTGCAAAAGCCTGTGGTTTTGCTGACTTTTGTAGTCTGTACGCCCTTTGAATACGTTAGTCATTTTAGTTTCAGGTAGAATCATTTTAGCCAAGATTATGGCCATATTTTGAGGTGCTCCCCTCCATTTTGAAGTAGAACTTCATCTATTGAAAGTACTTAGTGGGCATTTCCTGCTTCCTAATTTTTATTGGTACATCAAAGTGAAACCAAAACAAACAGCGTGTATGGCTGACACCGTTACCGCGTATCTCGGGGAGTAATCAGTAAGAATTCAAGTGATGCATAAGCATGCATGGTCTTTCCAGTTGGGCTAAGTAAGAGTGTGAACTTTGTGTATAAATAGATGCTTCGCAGATGGTGCCTTGGACCGTGGGCTGGGGCTTGCACGTGATCCCAGCTGGTCAGACCGCGGCCGCCTGGGCAACGGGTCATCTGAGGGAGTCCGTTTGCAGGTCTGTCCGTCTTGCATTTGCGGGGAATTTCAGCTGTTTCATTGTTAAAGATGGCAGGTCGCCTGCATTTAGACGTCTGATTTTCTAGGACAGGGTCTCTCCCAGGAACTGCAGGGTAGGGGAAACCTGGGATGGGATGGTGGTCCTTTGTAGGGCAGACCTCTGTGAACACGGGTAGGTGTGGAGCTGGCAGAGGGAGGTCTGACCCGCTGACTCACTGTCTCTGTCACTATGTCTGTATGTTACCGTCTTTGCCACCTCGCCAATGACTGCCACAGACCTTCCCGTCAGGCTGGGAGTCCCCTGTCCCCAGTTACTGCCCTGCTGACTGCTTGTTTGCAAACTGAAGTCTCCCGCCATAAATTAATTGATTACATGAATTTATGATCACCTCCTCACAGCAATTCAAACAGAGGGCTCAGATAATGAAGGCGCCGGCCTTGTGCGAGGTGTAAAACGTCTTGGCTGACTGCCCTCACACGTCCTTGCAGACGCCGATTTGGACCCAGTGATTTGCTTGGGCTGGAATGCTGACGGGCAGAGATGTAGGTGTCTGGGTTGCGAATGAATAAATGAATACATTTCTCTGGTGTAACAAGAGAATCAAACCAAAAACTGTAGGTCATAAAAGGACCGGGACTTCTTGCTTGCTGCTCGGTCTTGGATTCTTTTGCTCAGATCTTATAACGTGCATGTTACTCAGTGGCATTAACTAGTTGCAAATGTAGTGACTTATTTCAAGTGGATATTTTACAGTAAGTGTCTTTTGAGCTTTATATAATATAGAACTTGCAGGATGGTATTGAACTGGTAGAATACGCGGCACGTTTGTCTGGGCGTTGCGTTGTGGCACTCAGGGACTCATCCGGGCAAATTCACTCATCGTACGAGGGCTCTTGTGTACTGCTGTTTCCATTTGTATTTACATCTTTGGATAAATAAAATCCACTAGAGTGAAGGAAAAAAACACTGTAAATGTCAAATTGGCATCCACGACGATCCGGAAGGATCCACGCTGTGTTACCCTCATGCATATATGCATTGCTGGTTCTGGTGACTTAAATTAATCCTTGAGAGGTTTGCTGCCTTATTTTGGGGAATGTTGATGGGGAATGTAGCGAGGATGTGCAGTGGAGTAACACTGAGGGATGTTCGGTACCTGCATTCTGAAGTGAATTAATTCATTAAGATATTCAGTTTTCAAAGTGGGCATTTACTACTGCAGCTTATGCTGTTAATTAATGCTGAAGCCAGTAAATAATAATGATAACAGCATATTCATAAAGAAACAGCAAATTGTCATGTCAGTGTGGATAAGGTGGCGATTAGGACAGAACTGGATGGCGCCCAGTGGGCTGTCGGAGACCTTATAGGCTCTGGGCTGCCGGCAATCCCCTGTGTTTGCCGCATATGCTTTCTGCTGGGGGTGACCCTGCATGTCCTAGGGGGGCGTTCCTGGCTGGTTTCTATGCAGGATGTGCAGCGTTTGGTGCGTCAAGGTTTGTTCCCCCTCCAGCTTTTCTCTTCAGGATATTCCTTGGGTAGGAGGCACCCCAGAAATGTTTTAAAGTGTTATAAGAGTACCTTGAGGTCTCCACTGCTCCTTCTGCAGGTCATATTGGGGCTGTGCCTTCTGCCACGTCAGCCCTATGTTACATGCCATGCCATGACCAGATCAGTGGATATCGGGGAGATAATTTGGAGTCACTTTCTAAGCCACACCAGCAGTTTCCAGCCGGCATCTGTGCATGTAGATCAGTGTGTGATCTTCCTGTTTTCTGCAGCAATGTACAGCATTGGGATCATCTCACCCCGTACATTCCCTTTCATCATGGCAGGTGTTCTAACGTGCAGTGAGGATCGACCTGGGGAGACTCCTATTAAAGTTGTATTAATGCCATAATGAAGTATTAAGGTGTCATCTGTCAGGAGGCCTGTGTGTTTCCCCGCTATTCTGTCCACTTTCAGAGCTTTTCACAGCGTCCCTTTTGCCTGTGATTTTCAAACCTGTTTAATGAGGCAGGACCATTTGCGTTTACTAACAGTTACAGGCTGTGGTAATTACACACGCTGTGCATATGGGTTTTATGTGGTGTAGAGTTTGTTTGTCCTAAATTGTGCTGGTTTATGTTAATTAATTTGGATCCTTATGCCCTGCAATGGGTCTGTAATGTAAGCATTGTAGTGTGGCTCAGTGTATTTAAACACTGTGCCTGTTATCACAAGGTCGCTGGTTCAAATCCCACCATTGGTCAAATGGTTTTGTCATTGGATCCCAGAGCAGGGCCCTTAACCCCCAATGCTCCCCCAACTATCTGGCACTGCTTTCCCAAAAAGCTATGTCTGCTAAATAATAGAAATTTATGCTTTTTGTTTGTTTAATGTGACGTGATGAACAACCAGAAAACCTTTGGGTTTCCGGTCAGGTTATGTCACTGCGGGTGTTGAGCCCTGTGCGACTGTATCCTGGGATCTGATATATCCCCAGCATATAACTGCACCAGCGTGCTTTTATTTGTTACATTAGATTTTTACTTGATAATATACAGAAGTGTGAGGTTATACTTGTTTGTGTGTTTAATAGTCACATCTTCTGTATTAGGAATCCCATCTAGCAGTCACAGACTTGTGTCCAATTGAATTCTCTACATGTATCGAACATCGACAAAGGAAATTAGCAAGATATTATTAAACAGAATGCCTACGAAAAGGCAAGCCTGTGTGTGTCACTGTATAGTCATGTGTCATACTGGGACACGTCAGGTATCGCACATCCTGATCAGTTGTGGCAGTGTCCGCCACAGTAGTCAAGGACGCCCAGAAAAAAATTAGATGCGTACCAGCTACAGTTTAGCCACCGTAGCTCCCATTTGCAGTCTTGTGGCGCTCTGCACGTCAGTTCTTGGGTAATCTGGCTGGCGGTCAGAATGGTGTTTCGGAGGGAAATGTGCTCAGAAACCTAACAGCGAGACGTCACAGTTGCTCAGCAGCTGCTGACTGTGTTTGATTACCGCACTGATGGGCTCTCGGGGTCCTGTGGTGCTATTTATCCAGGAGTACCAATTTTCAGCTTTGTAGGTTATATGTGTGTCCCCAGAACAATTTTTAATCTCTTTATTGGATTTTTGTACTGACACGTTAATAGAGCAGAACAATAAACTCAATACGGCAGCATTAGTCCTCACCATTCATTACTGACTACACCGAATCTATTCGATGCCATATGTCCTGAACTCAGCCATTTCCACACTCACCATCACTGCTTTAACTTATCGCAACCTCCCACATTAAATGGGACTATGGGGGGGTAAGAACCATAAGAAAAACAAATTAGCAAAAATATAACAAAAAAATAAGACCTTAGACCAATAAGAGATAAATAACGTTAATGATGAATTCATCATTACATGTATATGTACATGTATAACAGCAAATAATTATTTGTTAACCGGCCCTTCCAAACATTTCCTTGCGTGTTGGGAAACGCCTGTACTCAGCCTAAAAGTGATGCACACACACGGAACGCGTCTTAGTGGTGAATACTTCACACTCAGAACTTCTCGCTCGCAGCTCCTGGCTGTCAGTTTGGATTTGTCATCGCCGCGTGTGCAGCCGAAGCGGTCCGCGTCTGGAGAGTGTCGCCTGGCTCATTTTGACGTCTTCGCCTTTGGTACAGATTTGCGTCGTTCTAGTCCAGTGGCTGGTTTGTCATCTCGTTCCAGGGGTGTTTGATTCGGAGAAGCAGGGGTACTTTGCCAGGATTGATGCCACGACATGGCTGGCATTTCTGTGCCGGATTATGGGCTGAGATTGTGTGGTAGCACTAATGCTTATGGTTAGTGTGGCATGTGTCTGGTTAGAGTATTAAAAAAAAAACCTTTAAAATCCCTCAGACAAATGAGTTAATACTGCCCTATAATTGCTGTATTAGATATTGATGCTTTAGCTTATTAGTTAGTCATCTGACTAACTAATGCTGCTACTAACGAACGGCACCAATCAATAGCTTGCACACGCCAAGCCACCTACAAAAGAGAGTGATAGGGTTGCATAACATGACTTGGCACCTGACATAAACGCAGCAGAAATGGTTTTGGATGAGTTTAACCAGAAAGTGAAAGAAAACTGACTAATCAGTGTGTAGCATATACGTGGGATGTCCTCAGGACAGCTGGGACACCATCCCAGGAGGCCTCCTCATGAAATTGGTGTAGAGGAGACCGAGGGATCAGCCAGTCCCTGGTTGCTCAGGGGCCCAATTGATAGATTACTCTGCCAGTCATGGGATTTATAACACCTTCTTGGTCAGTCCAAAATTTCATATATGATGTCTTTATTCTAAATGCGTCCAAACTTTTGACTGGTACTGTATGTGAGTGATATCCAAGAAGAAAGTGCTGTGCTCAGTTCGTAAAAGCCTGGAAGATGGCTGTTGCAAATGAAGTAATATATTTTTTTTGACCATAATGGAGGATGCATATGCGACTTGGTTTATGCGAAGTAATGACTTTTCTCTGTGCGTGAGGACATTTGTTTTTGGCAGCCAGCCGTAAACAGAGACCTCAGAGTATGAGAGTAGGGAGAGTATCAGCAGTATGTGGTTACTTCCGCTCTCATCGCGCCCCCCGGGGGATTGCTGGCTTCCGGACACAGAGGGATGCTTTTGCTGTCAGTGCTAAATCTGCACGCCTCTGTCATGTAAGATTTGGTTGATCACAAGGGCCGCGAAATCTGTGCTGCATTGTCCAGAGGGAGTGAAGTAGCGTCCTTTTTTAAAATTTATCATTATCATGATATTAACAACAACGACTTCTATTACTGCTACCATTATTGTTTATGTAAATGTTTTGAAATCCTGTTACACATGCTTCCAGAATTTTGCTTCCCTTCCCAAAGAATGAAGGTCTATAATCTGTCATTCTGTTACAGTGCAATGAACCAGGCTTGAGTGAAGCTCTCAGTAAATCCGGGCATGTTGCTTTCCAGTATGAGTGCGTGATGTATCTCCAGGTATGTTACAAATGAGGATGGGGTAACATTACATCCTAACATTGCCTGATATATCATTCTGCAATATCACTCATAGGCACTAGTCTGCCTCAGTGGAGAGCCATTGCATATATGTACAGTAGCAGAGGTTTTTCTCCAAAATGACGTACACCTGAAGCTCAGAGAGTGGGGTAGGTCCGTGTCCCTGGAGCGAATGGGGGTAACAGCCTTCTTCAAGGGCCTAGCTGTGACAAGATTACTCTGTCGGATTTGAATTCGTGACTTTCGGGATATGGGGACAGATCTTAATCTGCTGGGTGACGCCCCATATAACTTTACTTAAATTGACTTAAATATAGCCAAAAATGAAATGTAAACATAACAGAAGAAATGAAATGCTGAGCACCACATCAGCTTTGGTGAGAACAAGAAGTTGGAGCGGTTAAAGTAAATAAAAGTGAACTGAAATACAAATTAGCAATGCAGATAGAGTGATGTGTTCATTTTAATTAAACAAGATGAGACTGAGGTGTCATTGCAGAGTGAATATAATTCTGCATGTGTAAGCTTCAGTGAAATATAAGGGCAGTGTTTCTGGTGAGTGTGCGAAGCGTTTACCAAACTGGTGCCTTAGCATTTGCATCAGTCTTGATGTTCTAGAGGGTGGCTCTCAGATTTGCTTCTTGGAAATTGCTTTCAAAGCTGTTAAAGCAGTATAAAACAAGGTCACACAGAGCATATTGGCTCCTAAACCGTGACTGATGCCCAGTATTCACAAAATGCTGTACTCTGGAAGAACCGGAATTACTTCCTTCAACCCATGTAGAAGAGTGAAAGTAGGGAATCTGAGCTGTGGAGATTCATTTTAGGTAGAGGCCTGTTTTTAAAGAATGCATCCATCACCATTGCAATGAAGACACGTGGGCACTGACTAAAAGTCGAGCAGTGATTACACAAAAAACTGTAGTCCAAAACCACTGGGCCAGAGGTAAACTTGCCTGGTACAGGAGATCGTCTGTTTCTTCTACACGCTCTGAAAGGACAGTTTTGAAAGCTAAGGGATAAAAAAGGGCCACAGTTAGTTCCATAACGTGATTGCATCTTGGGTCTCTTAATCTGCGATTAGATGCCTTCATGCCAAATGTATGGAGAGCTACCAATAGTGATAAGTGTTTGGTGTTTGCTAAACTGTATCTGTACTTGTGTTTTCACCAGGTCCACTGTAGGAAAGCCGGAGCTCTGTGATGACTCACACCGAATTCTGTTTGGACATGGGCATGCCTTTTCTGAGGTCACTGTTTTTGAGTACAAAAACAACCAATGAAATGCTTTGTGGAATAGCAAGGCGTAAGGTTTGCAAGGTTGGCCAAAATGACCTGTCTGTTTCTCAGGGGTTCCAGAACGACGTTGCATGGAAGATAACATTTTTGCCCTGTCTTTTATGATAAAAGCAAGGTTTAGTCCTTACAGAAACATCACAGCAGCACTCAAACAGACTTTTAGTAGGCTAAGGTTATGGTTTGAGGGTGTTGGGGACTGTATGGCTTTGATGAACTTGACTTTTTCTTTAATAAGTAGTAAATATTTGATGTTAATGATCATTCAGTTGTGGGCTTGTGTGTTTGGGTGTATTTTGTATGTAATAGTTTATGTGTATGTATTAATGAGTACTGTATTTATATAGTATGTGAGTGTCTATAATGTAGTGTATCAATTCAATATGAAAATAATCCTGTTGTGACTCCCACATTTAACATAAATGCTTAGGAAACAAAGTTCCACGAGTCTGAGATGCTGGGGGCCGGATAATAACTGAGTTTTGGCTTTCCATTGGATAATCGCTGACTCTGATGGTTGTTTGCTTGTTCTACCTTGCGGTGCGGAGAAGAAATGATGGGCTGCTGTACTGGATCCGAGCAGCAGCCTGGGTGCTTTAGCCAGCTGAGTGTAGCTTCAGCCAGGGGTGAGGGAGCCAATCCTAGTGTCCCTGGCTGGGCTCTTTTACCTTATTGGGGGCTGTAGGGGTCAGTCAGTGAAGGGGGGGGGGGGAGGCAGGCGGAAAGTGAACTGGGCCTCAAGGTCATGGCTCTGCACAGGGTGGCGGAA
>JAODKF010000018.1:22733958-22746045 GCA_026779585.1 Mormyrus proboscirostris | reverse complement strand
CCCCGCCCCCCCTTTCCACCTAGTGGGACAGGTGTGCAGCTTCCTGGTCAGGCCCTCCGACAGCACTCCCGGGGACTACTCGCTCTTCTTCCGCACGAGCGAGAACATCCAAAGGTTCAAGATCTGCCCCACTCCCAACCACCAATACACGGTGGGGGGGCGATACTACAACAGGTAAAAGGGCGGATTTCCACACTCCTGCTCCGCAGCAGTTCAGATGTGACGGTGGCCATTGTTTGGGATTCTTGTCCACATTGTTTACTTTGCTTTTTTTTACACATATATATATATATATAGTATCGATGATGTCATCGACCATTACAAAAAAGAGCAGATTGTGGAGGGATATTGCCTGAAAGACCCAGTACCTGTTCAGGTAAGAATGGTGTGTCTAGTCATGGGGGGCTGGAGGGGGTAGTCACACAGTTTTTACTTACTGCTGAATTGTAACAAGTTTTTACTGTGATTATCAGCACCAGGAACAGGTGTACTCTGACGCGGTGGACGGGAGGAAGATTTATAGCACTATTCGGCAAAAGGCTAAGGACACGTTTTATAAGAACATCGTGAAGAAGGGCTATCTCCAGTTCCTGAAAGGTGCATCTCCCGTCGTGGGCCGCCCTCGCACAGTGGCTGCTCCTGGCTTCTCGTGTTTACCTCGTATCCTGTCGTGCTACTTGTGGAGCAGGCAAAGGAAAGCGCTGGAAGACCCTGTACTTCATCCTGGAGGGGAGCGACGCCCAGCTCATTTACTTCGAGAGCGAGAAGCGGGCGACCAAACCCAAAGGCCTGATCGACCTGAGCGTGTGTTACGTCTACGGCGTCCACGACAGCCTGTTCGACAGGTCAGGGCGGCGCGGTCGGGGCGCCGAGTGGCGTCTCGCAGTAAGATGACGACGGTGGTGATGACGTGACGATAACAGTCTGGATGCTTTGGTATTTGTTCACTCTGGCTCACGCGCCTTATCATCCCACCGTCCTTGTCTGTCTACAGGCCAAACTGTTTCCAGATCATGGTTCAGCATTTTAGTGAAGAGCAGTACATCTTTTACTTCGCTGGCGACTCTTCTGAGCAGACTCAGGTAGGAAGGCATGTGCGCTGGAGGCGATGAGGCGATTTATTCCGCCCCCCCCTTCTATAACCATATGAAAATCTCCCCTCTAAAAACATACTATTGGTGCAGTATAATTTATTTTCTTGATTTTTGTCAGCAGGATGGTTAAAAAAAAGTTTATTCGATTTAAAGTTTATATTTAAATAAGTCACTACTAGATGTTTTTTGTAATCTTTGTAATCGTACGGTCTCCTAACCATATCCTTTCCATGCCGTTTTTCCTTGTGAAATATTGAATATATTTTTATCGCGGGTGAAGAAGAGCCCGCATCTCGCGACCCTGTCTCCAGCAGCCTCAGCGATCGTCTCCGTATTTATGATGAACATCCAAAGCGTCATAATCTCATCTCTGCGCTTGATCTTTGCAGGACTGGATGAAATGCTTGCAGACGCTTTGTAACAATTTAAGGAAACCGGCGCAGTCTTCCTCCAACAAGCTCCGCCTCCGTCAGGTACGAGAGCCCGAAACACGGTGGACGACCTGAGGTTTTGAAGATGTAACCATTTTCCACCGTGTTCCAGGGAACACACTATGGGTATAATGTTAGCCTACAGCAGGGTGCACACTGACAGTGATGCACCGTAGGCGGTTTGGAGACGTCTTTGGACTGGAATACACACAGCCCGGGTGGGAGTCAAAGTCAAACCCCTCCAGATGCGAAGCTGCGGACCCCCATCATTGCATTTACATTTTTTTTTTATTTCCTATCAGGTGAACAGTTTGATCCTTAACGTGGAAGAGGCCCACAAGCTGCCGACGAAACATTTCACCAACCCTTACTGCAACATCTACCTGAACAGCGTGCAGGTGGCGAAGACTCACCTGCGCGATGGGCAGAACCCCGTGTGGGCAGAGGAGTTTGTCTTCGAGTGAGTCACTGCCATTTTTATCTTTGCCTTTGTCGCTGGCCATGTTTGCGCGGGGAATCTGTTAGCTGCAGCTAGGTATTCTACAGATATAACACCTAGGTTGGTTCCCTTGGAATTTTATTCTTAATGTTTGGTTCCCTCGATTGATTTGTGTGTGTCCATGTTGCATACGTGCAAGTATATATATATGTATGTGTATGTATATGTATGTATGTATATGTATATATATATGTGTATATATATATATGTGTATATATATATATGTGTATATATATATATATGTATATGTATGTATGTCATTTGCTGGTGAAGTGCAGGGAAGTTTTAATAAATGGTGTCAACAAAGTTAGGGGTTTTGTGCTGGTTTTGTGCTAGGGCTCACAGTTAGACAGGCTTATTGTAAAGTGCTAAGTGAACGAGACACCATCACCATCATGTCCAGTTTAATAATGAGTAAAAGTTAATTTTTACTCAAACTCCGATCCTATGCATTTGTTGCCAGGTAATACCATACAGGCAATACTTTTCCATTGAATTGTACCTCATTGCTGAGTTGATGTGGCTCTGCTGCAAGTGAAAGGTATTTCTAATTTAATGTATGTTATAGATCTACGATAAACTGAAAATGAGCTTGATTGTAGGGTGATAGATGCAGTATATCTACAGAGCAGTGTTTCTCAAACCAGTCCTCTGGAACCCCCGAATGGTCCCTTCCAGTTCCCAATAGGAGACCAAAAACGGGGGGGGGTCTATCTGGGGGTCCCCAAGGACCATATTGAGAAATTCTGCCATGCAGCATGTCGCATGTTGTTCGTTGTTGTTTTTGTTAGTTAATGTGCGCCTCCTAGCTCCTAGCCCAGCTACTCAAATGACTCACGCAGAAGAAGCAGGTGCGGTCATGTGCTCTGAACGCTGGCCTTAGCTGCGGGCTCCCAGTTCCCGCCCACTGACTGGCACGGCTACAGCTCTGACTCCCAGTGTGTGGACAGGCCGCGTGTTTCAGTGCTCTCCGCTTCACGTTTCGCTCTCAGACGCTGCCTTGTCACTCCCAATCCCGCACACGCGTTTTTAACATCAGACGCGAGAGGGCTTCTTTGGGTATCGCATAGAAGATTAAGTGAAATATAACATGATCTGGCAAGAAATCTGAGCTGGGGGGAAACAGGGCCCTAATGTGCTCTGATTTTAAGCATCTTCTGTTGGATTAAAACACTCGATCTAACAGATTCATCCGTATGGGATGATGAAGAAATAGTGAAGAAATAGTGAAGAAAACAGTGAAGTAGGATCCAAGACTAGAATTTCACCAATAAAAAGGGTCTTGCTGAAAAGAAAGTGCTACCAGCCTCTTCTCTGAGGTCACCTCTGGTGGTACTGCTTCCTAACACCTGTGAGTGTTGGACAAGCACAGCAGAAACCTCAATCATGGAACAATTACTTGAGGTTGTGTTTTCACGTTGTTTTAAATGAAAAATCCAGCTGACCTTGTTTTCCCAAACATTTTTTTTCTGCCTTTTTCTTCCTCTTTCGCTTGTGCGGCATTAGCTTCCAGACTTTCTTAGATCAAAAGCATGTCTGGCAGAAATTGCTTGCTGACTTCCGGAGCGGCTGGCCCTTTGCTGAGTGCGGGCATGTGAGATGTCTGCTGTCCACCATCAAAGGCAGTCAGTTTGCTTATATATAAAGCACCTTTTCCTGATGGCATATGAAGGAAATGATGAAGAAACATCACTTAGGGTCTTTTGTGCGCAGTTGTGCATGTAAAAGTCTTTGGGCTAAAAAGCAGGGGGACGCAGCTGGCTGTAGGCCTGCGGGGGGAGTCCTTCGCCAGGAGACCGAGAAGGATTTCTTACATGGAACTCCTGCTGAATTCTCACTGAGCTCCCCCTTCTGGACCAATAAGGGAAGCAATTTTTCCTATATATTTGGACTACTTTTATTTTGAGTTATCATTGGTGGACCCAGGGTGTGCATCCCTTATTTCCTCACATTGAAAATGGCAACCCTACTTCTAAGTGGTGAATCAGCTGATGAAATCCCCTGTGTTTCATCGCTGACAGCCCAATGCAGTCATCTCCAATATTATAGTAGCTGTGTCTTTAACTCTGGCGCTGCTAATTTTAACACTGATAAAGTTCAAATGTCCACCAGCAAGATCGACCAAGATTGACACCTTGGACCGAAAACTTGATTTTTAACGGATATTGGGTGATACCGACCTATTAACTGATACTGTGTAGCTGAGTGTAATCTGACCCTGAATTCTTTGCTCATTATCCCATATTCGTGTTGCATATACATAAGCTTGAAGCAACATATTTAAGGAAAGGTTCAAAAGTGGAAGTCTTGGTCTTCTTATTTAAATGGCCTGTGCCTTTGCCTCTACAGAATAAGCCCGACAGCTTTCGCACCTTACACAGGCTGAACACCCCTGCTACGGTTGACTGGACCGTCCCATTACCTCCTATGCAGCCTTATAGCTGATGAGCTTCAGCCTGGGTTCTGCTGCAGTAACCATCTGATACTAACTCGGCAGTTCTCTGCCAGGAAAGTAGATCAACACCTAGTGACCTAATGTTCACTAAGAGGAAGTGATGTCGATGATGTGGTATTGGATGAAACCACCTTAAAAGTCTTTATTTTTTTCCAGGAAATGCCTTAGTACCTTTTATAATTATTTTATCCTGATCCCTGTATGTGCAGTCTGAAAAAGATGATTAATTTTTAATTTATTGTTTATAAAAAAATGTGTATTGGTTTAAATCATTCATGCTGCAGAAAGATGTACATAGATATGCTGAGTATATATTTTAATTCCCGTTTCAGCTGCAGAGTGATGATTTTTATGCCCTTTGGAAGCTATTAACCCAGGAACATTTGGCGGAAGCTGATGATGTTAGCATGAATATTCAAAAGCTTGTTGCAATATGCACATCGTCAAGACAGTCTGTTTCCAGTATGACTACTAACACTTACTAGATCGCATTTTAAAAGCCAGTAGTCTGATCGTACGGACACTGGTGTTATCTTTACTACTTGGCTGATTCACCCTATTTACTCTGAGAAATTAAATATATAATCTCTTTGCAGAAGCTCAGTTAGCTGTGGTCAGTCTGTTTCTGTGGCTGTTTTCAGTTGACGATGACTTGGTCGCTCCGGTACTTTTGACTTTATAATAAGTCGCCGTTCTTATTATGAGAATGTTGCCCAAGAACCTCCGGTGTGTAATAAATGTTGGGGCGGACAGAGGGTGATTTAAGAGAGAAGAACACGGTGAACCTTCCAGCGTGAAGCCGCTGATTGACACAATCTCCTAATAAAATGTTTCCTGTTGGTTATTGGCATTGTCGTTACCCATTTTAGGTAGCTATATTATTTGACTTCTTTGCTTAAGGGCTGGACTGGTATTGCATTTTGTGTTGCTTACTGCAGCCGCCAAATTGTTTGGTTAAGCTAACTGTAAGGGTTGCGCCGAAGAGCCTGTAATGCATGAAACACAGATCCTGCTGGGGCGTGTCAGTGGTGCTTATAGTGTATTATGGATCGCATATGGTGCATCTGCAACATCTCGGCTAAAAAGTACTCCAACTGCTGACTGAAGCAGAGATGCCACCACTGATGGAGATGTGGACAAAGTCGAGCTACGTATTTACTGCCAGGCTTCGGTATTGGAATAACTAATAGTACTGACTGCATTTTAGCTGTCATTTTTCTTGTTGGAGTTCACGGCGTTCAGCCTTGATGGCTGTCCATCTAATTAAATCTTCCATGTACCCAAAATATATGTAATCAAAATCTAAGGGGAAAAAAATGCATTCAAAGCTAAATATGTATTAGGCTGCAAAGTGTGGCCACATCTACACCCTTTCATCTCCGTGTTCCTCGTTGTTTGACTTGCTGGGCCAGGAATCCCGGCTGGGAGTCGCTATTATGGGCTGGTAGTCTTGGAGCTGTGTTTCTGCTTGTCTCTCTCTCAGCCGTGAAGCGTAAAATACGGACCCTAAGAATTGTGCTGCCGCTGTGATTTTGCAGCATTTATCCGGTCTCGTCAGAACCGCGCGGTAACTTCTGCCATGTGCCGTCCTTCCCCCCAGAGATCGGATCCGCAGCTCCTGGCCCAGTTCTACTACGCGGATGAAGAGCTGAACCAGGTGGCGATGGAGCTGGACAGCTTGGACGGCAGGAAGGACCCCCAGAGATGCACCCTCCTGGTCAACCAGTTCCGCTCCTGTCAGGTGAGACTAATCAGTCGAATGTAAAATTGCTGGAACGAACTGTAAAAATCTAACCATATCACAGCACACATACTGCAATAAACACATTTTGTCTGCACACCTGCCATTTTGGTCTATAGGCAGAACCAAGATGATGCAGGACTAAACAAGCCACTGATGGTTCCTTTGATAAAGGACTTCCATGGGGTTAAATCACTCAAAACATACAGAGTTGCTGGCATATCTGTGATGACTTTGAACTTTTGTAAGTTTAACTCGTATGCTTTTAGAAATGTGTGGCTTTTTTTTCCTCTCCGCCCCTGTTACGTCCTCTGTCATGGTCGGCTGCTTTCTTTGGAATTGTATTCCAGTGTTTTACAGGTGAAAGAGTACAAATTGATCTGCTCTCAATGATGGAAAATCAATTAAAAACAACTTACTGTTTGTCTCTTAACTAGGATACTGATGTAATTTGTCCCCCCCCCCTTACTGTACAGTAGAGGTTTTGTATTTGGATTAATCTTGGGTTAGTTGTATACTTTTTTTATTGTTGTTAGTTATAATGATGATAATTAATAATGACCTGAATGATTAATTATAATGTAATAAGATTTAACTGGTATTTATGTAAGTTTGGAGGCACCAAAATTCATTTGTAGATGTGAAGGAATGTAATGCTGATGTGCTTCAGAAATGCATTTTGTTTGGCTCTGTTGTTGGAACCTAGTGTTTCCAGTGAAAGGCATGCTGGGAATTGCAGTCTGTCAGCAAATTCCTTGCTCTTCAGCTAATGCAAGATTAGTTCCTCTGAATGTCTTTCTGTATTTAGTCACCCAGAGTTCTGAAGTCCTGAAGTTCTTTGTAAAGAATTTTTCTATGTGCTATAGAAAAGAGGATAGTGAGGAATTCTGCCTTTGGATGGCATAGTTCATTGTGCTTTGATGTGTCTTAATGCATTTTAACTTTATGTACTTTCAATGCGTTGATATTCTGCGCACTCATCATAAGCTGTCTCGCTGGCAGACAGTGTCCTGGACACAATTCACTTTTTATTCTTGCCTTTTAATTGAGCCATAAAGTCTTTCATCTTGATACTTTGTCTTGACATTGCATAACATTTTAATTACGCTTGGGTGTCTTTAAATCCTAACAGTCGCTGTGGTAAAATTTTAAAACCATTAAATGGATAACATTAATACTAAAAAAATGTATCTGAATACTTTTACTCCAGTTGTCTAACAGGGTATTTCGGTGCTAATTCTTCATATTTGTCCCAAGTTGGGGTGCCGTGGTTTATGAAAATGGGTTTTTTAAGGTGGGCAGTCTGGCGGCCGCTGCCTTAAAGCCTTGTTATCACTTCTTCCCAGCAGCTTAGTCATTCTTACCTCCCCTGTTCTCATACAGAGTCTCCTAGGTACAGTTTTCTTTTATTTATAAATTCCCACTTTTAAAGGCTGGCACTTTTACATTTGGACAGTGCCCTCTGACTTTTCTCTGTCACAGTTAATTAATCTCCAGTGTAAACCTTTATTAATATTAAAAATAAGAAGCAGCTTTATGAAAGTTTTAAGCTGAAGTGGCGTTATTGCGGGGAAACGCTGTGGACGGTAGCGTCATTGCCTGGGTGCACGTTTCCAAATCCAGTCCATGTGTTGTGGGAGCTGGGAGGGAGTAGAAACCTAGTCTGACTGTGGGCCCCTGTGGGCCCCTGAGGGCCAGATTAGGAAAGACTGCATGGATAAACCGGGAAAGCGCTTCGGATTGGTTATGGGAGAAATTTCTCAACCTGGTCCTTGGGGACCCCTAGATGGTCCACAGTTTTGCTCCCAGTAGGACAGGCCACTGGGGAGTTGGGAGGGAGCAAGAACTTGGACTGTCTAAGGGTCCCCTAGAACCGGTTAGAGTAATGGTGGGTTTGGGTATCTGGTGTTTGGAAGTGTGAGCACCAAGCGGGATCTTAAAATGCTTCTGCAGTCTTTTCATTTAATCCTCATCTTTTTTTTTTCGTAAGCCCGAGCTCGGGCTGGGCACTGACCTCCGGTACTTCTGCGTTTATGACCGAAATGGTCCAATCTTATCGAGGATCGAAGGATTAACTTTCTTTCAGTGCCGAATTCCGATAGCAAAACAATAAATCACGGCATCTGAGCTAATAAGCAAGCAGCATACATAAATTTGCTGGTGACTGGCTGTCTAAGGTAACGTTACACGGACACGTCATAGAGGCCGGAGGAAAAACGCACGCCCATAGACAAACTTGCATACTGGTTTGTGTGTGTGGTGTGTTTGTTTGTCACATGGTGTAAAAAATGCCTAAGAAATCAAAAGTGTGGCACCACAGAATTCCAGGCTGCGACCATTTAGTCGCATTTTGCGTCCATTTTTGGAGACAATGCACCTAAATTTTATAACTAGGCGCATCAGTGTGACTTGCAGATGTCCCTCATTTATGCTCGAATATGCCCCCCATGTAGCAGCTGACCACATTGTTGTGTGTGTGTGTGTGTGTGTGTGTGTGTGTGTGTGTGTGTGTGAGGGACCATCGGAACTCGGTCTGATTCAGCTCCTCGGAGGCAATGCAATGGAGGCGCTTACACAGTGATAAACTTGCTGATTGCTTGCCCACAAGCACCGTCACTAACATGGAAGTTACGCAGAAGTGCAATGAAAAAGACTGTAGATGGAATTATTTTTGTACCTCAGTAAGATCGATTACCTTTTGCCTGCATCTCCAGTCGGTACCGGCGGTGAAACGTGCCAGCGCTTATTAGCGGGATAATGTTACATGGTTTTTTTATTCTGTGGAAAATGAAAGATTGATTTTGCTGGCCAAGTTTATTTATGAATTATAAACATGTCGTGGATTATACAAGTAAAATCTCATCTTATTGGCCGTGAGACACATGCATTTCAACCAGTTCCCACACCAGACCTTTGGAATGGCAAACACATGAATTTTAACGCATAGAATACATGTGGAATACACATTAACAAGACATTAACAACATACAGTTATCACGTTACCGTGTATTTGATGCATATTTTGCGTGTTAAAATTCACGTGTTTTTGACCCGTTTGCCGTTCCAAAGGTGTGGTGTATGAGCGTGTGAGCCAGTTAACTATGTATTGTTAATGTGTATCCTACACATATTCTACTGGTTATAATTTTTGAATTGTTTGTTGTTCCATACACCTTGTATTTCTCACGCAGAGAAGTAAGGGGTAACGCCCTCCTAGGTATCCCGTTTATATAGTATTAATGGACAATGCACAAACATACGGAGTGGAGTTTTCCATCGAATTCTTAACTGTCCCGATCGAGTTAGAGTTAATGGCCACCTACAAGCCAATCAGAAAATAGAATTTGTTGCATGTGATGCCGCTTGCAAGCACGTTATTACTGTACGTGGATGCGCACATGTACAGAGTACAGACAATGTGGCAAAAGCCGGATCAAATTGAGTGTGGTGGATGGGGCTGTAAAGTGTTGCGCATTCACCGTGAGACACGCGCTGCGTCCCTAACAGATGTAATCTCACTCCAGACTTTTGTTGAAACTTGAGAGCCCTGGTAAGATGTGAATAAAAGGCCGTGTCCCGTCATGATTGTGATCGTTCTCCCCCCTAGTAATGGACTAATAACTAGCAAAATTACTTTAAAGCACTAATCTTTTTTTAAAAAAGATGAATCTATTCTTGTTGTTGAAATTGATGGTACGCAAAAGCTGCAGTGAATTCCTGAATCATCATCCTGAATCATCTGCGAAAATGAAGCTCTCCTTCCGGCTTTGACTAACTTCACACGGACTTGCTCTGTCTTCTTCTCCTAGTCTGGGTACTCTGCATCCTCTGGTCCTGGTTTGTGTTACGTAGGGGTCAGTCGCTCCCTGTGGGAGGCAGAGTTTGGCTCAGTTGGTTAGGATACTGCTAATGATCAGAAGGTTGCTGGTTTGAGTGCCATGACTGGCAGAGCCCTTTCACTCTAGGGCCCATTAGCAAGACCCTTAACGAGCAACTGCTACAGTGCCCGTGTGACTCTCGCTTTCTGAATCATGCCACTGTTGATAGAAGCTACTAAATAAAAATCAATGTAATGTCATTTTTAGAAACCATTTCACTGCGACATGGTTTAAGTTCTTGTAAAAGGCAATATGCATTTATTCCTGTGGATCTTTACTGTTATTTTGTGACCTAATAGATCCTTAGTAACATGTGCCTAAATCCGGGAGACTGCAAATCCTCTCACAACCGCTTTTAACAATCTCAGTAATACTCATCATTCCTATAAATGGCATGTATTAATTAAGCAGACGTGCAGCCCATGCCTTTGTGTCAGCAGACCCGTTGCAGGTCACCATCTGCGTCTATAGTCAGCTGATGTAACACGCTCCGTAGCTGCGATGTTGCAAACGCGTCAGTGTGCCCAAGTTCGCGCTCTGTGCCGTCCACAGCGCAGCAAATGTCGCCAGTATGCCCTGGCACGGCCCCGTTTTTGACAAATGCACGGGAGTGTGACTCTGTATAACAGTTTCCTGCTGTTAGCAATCTGTTAATGACCCCGCATAATCCTGTCCAGCAGTCAGTGAGCCGTATAACCGCGTCCTGCAGCCGGCGATGACGCCATCACTGTCGCACTTTGAGGGGCACGCCAGTGACAATCCAGTCGGGTGTCCCTCCAGCCCCCGTGGAGAGTCCCCGACCCAGTTGAGTAGCTCCTCTGCCAGTTGGGCCCATTGCTCCTCCAGTTCAGCTATGGGGCCCTCGAATTATAATCATATGCAAAAATGGGCATTGTTTCATAAACCGTTAACTTTGGGCTTTTCTAAGCCCTAGTGTGGTGAAAAAGATGCCAAGGAAATTCTTTTAACATTCTGGTGGGAGCTTAGTGTCGGAGCTCAGAGTGACGATGCTCTCGTGGGAATGAGGGATTTATGCAGGCGTTGAGAAGACTCCCCCGCTACCATCTCCTTCAGCCAGTGAGGCTCTGACTGGCTGACGCACTAATGAAGCGGTTACCCGGGGCCAGTGACGCCATCCACATTGCACGGGCCGATGCGCTCACCTCGCCCGTTCACATTTCCTCCCTCGAAACTCAGACGCTCCCCGTAACAGAAAGAGCCCTCGAGGCAGACAGATCTTCTGCCGCAGTCGGGTTGGGAAACTCCGGCACGGTGTTTGAGCTGACAACTCTTCCGGGAGGCAAAGTGTCAGCCTGACCCACGGTCGACCCTGTCAAAGCACAGTGTGGGTAAGCCAGAGACTCTCAGCAGGTTTTAAATGACTCAACATGATTGAAGTCCATTATTAAAGAAGCCATCAATGACCTGTTTGCTTCTGCATCATATCAGTCTTGCATATATACTGAAATGGTGCATATGTGCTGCTGAATTGGGTGTTTTGACGTGCTGTGACACAGTTAGTCAGGGCCTCAGTACTGACTCCTATAACTGTCCCCAATATATTGGTGTTGGCATCAACAGCCTCGCTCCTCTCTCTCCCCGACACGCTGGTATCACTGGGCCCGGCCTCGCTCCTCTCTCTCCCCGACACGCTGGTATCACTGGGCCCGGCCGCGCTCCTCTCTCTCCCCAACATGCTAGTATCACTGGGCCCGGCCGCGCTCCTCTCTCTCCCCAACATGCTGGTATCACTGGGCCCGGCCACGCTCTTCTCTCTCCCCAACATGCTGGCATCACCGGCCGCATTCCTCTCTCGCTGGTATAAACTGGGCCTGGCCATGCTCCTCTCTTTTCCCGACATGCTGGTATCACCGGCCCCGCTCCTCTCTCTCCCCGACACGCTGGTATCACTGGGCCCGGCCCCGCTCCTCTCTCTCCCCGACACGCTGGCATCACCGGCCGCATTCCTCTCTCTCTCCGACACGCTGG
>JAODKF010000018.1:22715747-22733858 GCA_026779585.1 Mormyrus proboscirostris | reverse complement strand
GGGCCCGGCCGCGCTCCTCTCTCTCCCCGACATGCTGGTATCACTGGGCCCGGCCCCGCTTCTCTCTCTCCCCGACATGCTGGTATCACTGGGCCCGGCCGCGCTCTTCTCTCTCCCCGACACGCTGGCATCACCGGCCGCATTCCTCTCTCTCTCCGACACGCTGGAATAAACTGGGCCTGGCCATGCTCCTCTCTTTTCCCGACACGCTGGTATCACTGGGCCCGGCCCCGCTCCTCTCTCTCCCCGATCTGGCGTCACCCCGGCTCGGCCCCGCTCCTCTCTTCCCGATACGCCGGCGTGCTGCCGTCCCCCCGGGAAGCCGCCCCGCTATGCTGACTCAGAGCAGGGCTGGCCAGCCGCCAGCCGCTGAGCAGTAATAAAGCAGACTGAATAAGCAGCTTTACCCAAGGCCCCGGCAGCTCTGAAATGAGGCCGTTTCGCTTCGTGAGATTATAGCGTGTCAGGATGTAATGGTGCATCGTAACTTATTATTTTGCTCGTGCTGCATAAGGGTGGCAGAGGAGGCACAGGTGCTGGGGATGCCGGCATGAGCCGCCTCCTGCTGCCGTAGGTGCGGGGCGCGGTGAAGACTGCGGCGCCTCCTCCGTGGCTCTGGCTCTGTATGTTCCGTGTGTCGTGTTCTGTGTCACGTCGTTGCTTGTCCTGCACGTGGCCGCTCCATAGGCTATGGAAATGATTCTTTGTAAGTGTGCGGGCCCCCATGAGCTTAGCCGACTTCCCAGCGCATCACACTGGCTGTTGGGCTGAGGTGTGCTTTTGACGGATAGTAGGACACGTGACAGACGAGGTGAGCCGTGGCCACTATTCTTTTTGGTGAGAGATGAGGTGAGGCATTTACAGGTCAGGACTATGCTGGGAAGGGGCGACACTTACTTACCTGGCAGGGGAGATACCATGGTCCTGAAGGAGGTTCACCCAGGGTGAGACCCAACCTTTGCGTTGCAGCTGTGCTGATCCCTGAAAACTTCTCAAATATGGGAATCTCCACTGCATAATTTCTGGTATTGGGGGACTGTATTCACGCTCTCCACTTAGTCAATTTCTTAGAATGATTTATCTTAAATGTATGGCTGTATTTACCCTAAATGCTAAGAATATTTAACCTCAGCATTTCAAAAGTCAGAGTTTCTACCTGTAGACCATTAAATAACCTTAAACATCCATGAATCTTTTTTATATGTGTTGTAAATACTATAGAATTTTTAATGTCTTAAGTGTGTGTAAATGTTATTCATAACTATATTTAACTAAAGTTTTTTTCTTTTATTCTTCATTACTTTTGCATGTGATGTGGTTTTTTTTTGCTGTAATGCACTTTTCTCTTTCAGGATTTCCTTGCTGGTGTAATATGTACCTATATTGAATGTATGGAGTTGTTTCACACCTTGGCATTCGTGTTTGTGCTTATTCTAGCTGTTCTCACCTCTCTGCTATTCTTTATGCTCTGCTCCACAGGACAGTGTGCTGGGCATCATCAATCAGATCATGGATGAATGTATCCCAGACGACCGGGCCAACAGGGATTTCTGCGTCAAGTTTCCTGAGGAGATCAGACACGACAACCTGGCAGGACAACTGTGGTTTGGGGCCGAGGTGCTGCAACCAATACAAGAGCAGTACTTAACCTAGACTGAAGCTGAGTCTGCCGCCAGTACTTAAAGCAGCATGTAACCTAGACTGGGGCGACATTAGCCAGAGGTATACTGCGGGCAGCTGATTTTACCTTGGCTGGCTAGCCACAAAGCTACAGCAGGAATCCCAGAATAGCTGTGCCTCGATAAGCTGATCATTTCAAAATCAGTTTTCTGAAAATTACTACAAAGGTTTCTTTATTCCATCTGAGTATATTTTAAATGCTGCTTTTTTTGGAAACAAAAACTAAAAAAAAAAAAAAAGAAAGGTTTTTACCGTATAATTATGGACGGCAGGTTCCCATTGACACCTGCTTGCCTTGTTGGTACGATCTTGACTTAAAATCTAGTTTTTGTGATCATGACGCATCCTGGCCTGAGTGCTGCCTGTAATCGGTTTCTGCTGGGGACCGAGCTTGAGGCTGCAGGGTATCTGTGTCAGTAACACACACAGCTCTGCGTGTAACATGATAAAGCTTACGTATGGTGCAGATGGCTGGCTGGGTGTGCGATGCCCTTACGACTTTGTACCTCCTGCACCAGATGGGTTGGTGGGATTCCAGAAAGATCATGATCGAAATGCTTAATGTGACTCAGCATGCAAACAAGTGTAATGCAATTTTCTTTTGGTAAAAACTGTCAGATAAGCAATTTAAAACAATGCTACTTGCTGTCCTGGGTCTTCAGTATGCCTTGAAGTGTCTAAGCTCAAACAGAGCCACCTTGTACAGTAGCATACTGTAGCAGTGCCCACGGCAAGGTGCAGGTTGTGTTGAAGGTCAGGATTTTCGCTTAAGTGTTTAAATCTCTCCTTAACTCATTTCAGCAAAGTCCTATAGGGCCAAGGTAGCAGTGGACCTCAGCCTTTCTGCAAATGCGGAAAGTGCAAACGGCCAGACCAGTCTGTTCTCAGTACCAGGTGCCGACGACAGTCCTGTGCGATGAAGGAAGGAGGCTTTGCTCTAAAAATGCAATTAACAGGCCTAATGCCGCGTTTGCTGGCGGGTCCCAGCGTGATGATTTGCATTTCTGCAGCTAGTCTCTGTCAGCCACAACCTACTAATCAGCGGCGTCAGAGTTTCTTCAGACTTGTTTTGATAGCTGATGCTTGCTACTCTGTTTTTTTTAAGCTAATCCCTGAAATGGAGAAGAGATAAAATGCAACATCAACTTCTGACTGATACTAAATAACTTTTTCTTTTCTTTTTTGGGTTTAAAATGAGTGGGCTCATTTTTTGTATAGTGTAATACTCCCCTGGTTCTGTTCTGTTTTAATTTTTAACCTTATATAATCCATAATACATCTGATTTGCTTCCATCTGACAGGTGGCACCTGCTA
This sequence comes from Mormyrus proboscirostris, assembly GCA_026779585.1. NCBI lineage: Eukaryota > Metazoa > Chordata > Actinopteri > Osteoglossiformes > Mormyridae > Mormyrus > Mormyrus proboscirostris. Next base: position 22,730,864 of record JAODKF010000018.1, on the reverse strand, counting down.
CCTGTTTGGTTAATTAATAAGCAAGATTTCCTCATAACAGTTTTTTTAATGCTGTGTGTTGGTAGAATCTTATTCCAGTTTCATTTTCATAAATTTTTTTTATATGCAGGCTTGTGTCTCGGGTCGCTGACGTCTTGCTTTACTGCCAGAGACACTGAGAAGCACGGGCTGTCACCTCAAACATGTGCTGGTGCCGGTTGCTTTACCCGATACACGTAACGGCTATTGTTGGTATTCAGGTTCATTAACACTGTTATCTTAAGCGGGAATCTTTTCTGGCCACTTCTCTGCCCCGTTTGGCTGTTAGACCTGGTATTTGAGCTGACGTGAGTGTTTTGTTTGGGGTCTTCGCCTTTGAAGGTGGGTCGTGTTGACGGGCAGGATGTAGCCTGACTCTTAAGCGCTTGCAGTGCCCCCCCATCACCGTCAGCTTAAAGCCCAATAGTGAGCTTCCTGTCCAGTCCTCAGCAATCCTTCCAATGTTTACAGTCACGCAGCAGGACCCCTGAGATCTGGGCACAGGTCCTGTCCTGAAGGCCAACGAGCTTGTTAGTGAGCTTTAGACCTTTCCTGCATTACCAACATAGTGCTGAAACCACATCGAGTTATGAATATGTATAAAATAAGGCATTCTCCCTCTCTCCTTGGTGTTCTAGTAATGCGTGTCGTCCTAGTGCATTTCCGGTCTGCATTGCTGTAATGTAAAGGTTGACTCCTTGGATGGCAGCATGAGGTTTGTACAGACTGAAGTATTCCTTCCCCCACTCTGCCCCCAGTGCCTGGCTGCCGGCTCCATCATCATGAACCGCGAGGTCGAGAGCATGGCCATGCGGCCGCTGGCCAAGGAGCTGACGCGCAGCCTGGAGGAGGTGCGTAACATCATCCGGGACCAGGCGCTGCGCGACCTCAACCTCTACACCGACCGCATGTGCGATGCTCTGCGCCACTTCGACAGCCTCTTCGCCGAGTTCGAGCTCAGGTGACAGGGGTGGGAGAGTGATTGGAGGGATGTGGCAGTGCAGGGATGTGATTGGAGGAGGAGAGGTGGGAGTGTGATTGGAGAGTAGGGGGATGCGGGATGTGATTGGAGGAGAGGAAGTGAGAGAGTGCTTGACGAGATGGGGAGATGCAGGGATCTGATTGGAGCGATATGGAATAAGGGGGTATGTATTGGAAGGAAGCAGCAAATAGTATGAAAGAATTATGTGAAGCAGTTAAATGTAAATTTTTAGTCATTAACAACAGCTGACAAGAACTTAAAAATTCAGTGGCAGGTTTTTATAGGAATATAATGCAGTTGCTAGGCCATCTGCTTGATTTACGTTTTGTTCAGCTGAGCTATAACTGTCCACAGACTGGGTTTCCTGGCTGCTCTCGAGAGAGAGAGAGAGCCAACTTAGCCCTGCCTGTCTGAGCTTTTTATGGCTATGAAATAATAACTCCTCACAATGTATCCCAGAAATAGTCTTGTGTGCTTTCTGATCATTTGACTGGGTCTTTGTCCTGCCTCCCCCAGCTATGTGTCAGCCATGGTGCCGGTGAAGTCCCCCAAGGAGTACTACGTCCAGCAGGAGGTGATCGTGCTCTTCTGTGAGACAGTGGAGAGGTGAGCTCACCACTCTGGTTAAATTTTTGCTACATGTAATGAGGTAAACCTGACCCTGACCCTGACTGGCGTGAGGACGCTCTCGTTGACACAGTAAATTACAAGGGACCGGAGGGATCTCTGTAGCTAAATTACCCTACTCCCGCCCTCCGAATGTTCCAGTATCCCTGCCATGTTCTCCAGGTTTAAAAAAGAAATGTTGCAGTTTGATGAGGTTTTTATTTTCTCAAACCCTCACAACCTGAACTAATGGCAGCATTAGTGATCATCGCCCATCCTTTGATGCTTTTGTAGGGCGCTGAAGCAGGGCTACCTCACGCAGGATATGATTGACGACTACGAACCCGCCCTGATGTTTACCATCCCCAGACTGGCAATAGTTTGGTGAGTGTTTTTGTCTCAAGGACAAGCTTTGTTTTCCCGACCCAAATACATACCTTAATGACGACTTTCTTAGCTTTTGGGGTGTGGTTAACTCGATGTCCCTCTCCGTTCCAGTGGCCTGGTGGTGTACTCCGAGGGACCTATCGACCTGAGCCGCAAGCCCGAGGACATGTCCGAGCTCTTCCAGCCCTTCCGCTCCCTGCTGAGAAAGATCCGGTACGACTGGGGTCCGCTCTCTCTGTCTCCCCTTTTAATACCAGTGTCCTGGGCACTCTAATAAAGAACCATGTTTCCTGCGAAATCCCCCAGCATTCTTGGTAGGCGGGGACTTGCATGTTGGCCGATAATATTGGTCATGTTAATCAGAAAGGTATCCTGGGAAACCTCCTTTTGGTCACTCGGGGATCAGCTAACATAGCTCAGAGTGACAGTGCAGAAGTCTAATGTAATAGTAGAGTGTAGTGTGTGTTCAATACACACTACACTCTAGTCCTGATATACAGTACTAACATGTAGGCCTGTTTGCATTTGACAGTATGTGTTGTTAATATTAATATTTTCAGCTTATACAGATTTAACAATGTCAGTCTGGGTTATGAAAAACATTGTTAGGCAGGTTTGCCCTACAAGAGGACAATCGATTTGATAAATGGTCAACGGGTGAATAGTGTAGCTCTAACTATCATATATAAAGTCATATCTTCATGTGGCATTTGCACAGTGGGGTATTGTAAAGCATGTGACCCAGCTGTCAAAGATACCTGCCATTGCTGGCCATCTGCTGGGCTGTGGTCACATGTCCCCTCAGTGTGAAACCACCCCCCCCTTCTTACTCTACCCCCAGGGACGATTGTTGAGCGGCACCAGTTGTTTGAAAGGATATAGTAATCCTGCATAACTTACATTCCCTCAAACACCACTGATGTTTAGCAAACTAGTACAACTTCACTTTGAACTGAAAAAAATTGTTTCTTCCATTTTGTCGTTTTTCTGCATTTTATAAAAATGATAGGATTCAACTATTCTGCCGCATGGCTATTTAACAGATGTGCTCGTTCGGTTAGTGTTCGATGGGGTTTCTCCAGGTACCCATCCGAATCGTTTCATTATGTCCGAGTCATTAATGCCCCACTTAATCCCCCTTAATAAATTAGTCCTCCTCTTTGCAGTGCAGAAATGAGCTTCGTAAGATTCACCTTTCGGGTGAAAAGGCAGTGTTGAGGGGACGTCCCACCCCTTGAGCGGCTGTGTGATGGCTTTGCCCACAGGGACCTCCTGCAGACCCTGACTGAGGAGGAACTTCAGACCCTGGAGCGAAGTCTCTGTGTCTCCCAGGAAGAGGGAATCGTCCCCCCCAGCACCCCTGCCATTCTGCCCTCCGACACGCCCCCCAGAGCCTCCGGAGAGCCCCCGCAGCCTCAGGACAGAGAGAAGGCTGGGGGGCCGTGCCCACAGGGGGTTGAGGAAGACGACGATGACTGGCTGACGCTGGTCCTGGGAGATGACCTGGACGGGGACCTGGCATGCTCCATGCAGTATGATGAGCAGGAGCTACAGGAGCTCAACATGATGGTGCATCGCGTGGGTGATGAGATGTCCACCCTGCTGTCACCCCCCAGCCAGGCACCCTCCCCCGCTCACACCGGCCGAGCCGTCCCAAGCTCCAGCGCTGAAAGTTCACCATGCCGAGGGCCCGGTTCTGGTTGGAGAATGGGGTCAGCGGGTCCTGATCAGGATGAGGATGGACGTGTGTTCTTCATGGATGACCTGGATGGGGCGGGGGAGGCGCTGGCGGGGGCGGAGCAGTCGTGCCGTGCCTCTTGTGGGGGCGACCCCCGAGTGCCGCGGACTGGGCCCCCACCTGGTTCCCTCCAGAACGGCTGGTCAAAAGAGCATATGGTGGAGGTCCTCCAGTGTGCCAGCAGCTCCCGGTCCCCCGCCTGCAAACCCTGCGCATCTGCGAACACAGATCCCCCCACCTACGTCGGGAGCTGGGACGCAAGCACTGATGACGCAGAGACTGCGGAGCTGATCGCCCACCGCACCGGGGGCATGAAGCTGTCCTCCACGGTAATCTTCAACCCCCGCTGCCCCGGGCTGGCCGGGCAAGCTGGTGAGGAGGCCGCTGACAAGCTGCTGGCACTGGATGGGGAGCACTGCCCCGGCTTGGCTGCCCACAACAAGCTGGGAGGCCTGGTGACCACGCACTGTCTACTCAACTCCTGCGTGTGCTGCGGCAGCTGCGAGGACCCCGGCGAGCCCGGCCTCGATAAGGGGCGCCATGCCCCCTCCAGCCCCGTGGTGCATGCCTCCGGCTGCCTGGCACCCAGCAAGGATCTTCCCGGGAAGGGCGGCAGCCCGGGCTGCTCATCCCACAGTGCCCCCCTGTGTGCAGAGGGCTTGGTCCCTCCAGGCTCCTGTGAGAAGTGCCTGAATTCGGCCGCTGGGCCAGCGGTACCTGACTTGCAGGGCGGAGGCCCAGGTTACCCAAAGAGAACTGAGAGACCAAGGCAGGAGAGGAGGGTGGAGGTGGGAAAGGCGGGGCCTGGGAGGTTGGGGCCTGGAAGTTCCACGGTGGAGGTGGATGGCAGGACTAGCACAAGAGCCCGGTCCAGGTAAGCAAGGGTGTGACCCTGTGTCAGCTAGCTGCTGGGGATTTCCTTTGTTATTCTGTACTGCCCCAGGGCATGCTGGGATATCACTGTACTTCTTACTTACTGGACAGTTCTGATCAGTGTTATTTTAGTTCTGATTTTTAAAATTTACTGTTTATTTCTGTATTATTTTCAATTTTTATTTGATATCCAGTTTTAAATAGTTTTAGTTTTCAGTGTGATTTTATTAGTTTTTATTTTTAAAATACATACAGTGATACCTCGACCCACAAACAGTCCTGTTCACGAACAAATTTGATTACGAACCAGATGTTCGAAAAATTTTTGTACCAGTTCGCAAACCATGTTTCAGGCTGCGATCACACAAACATCGCCGAAAAGCATCCGGATCAAAGAAGCACCCAAAACGCGAAGAAGTGCACATCATGCCCAAGAACGGATCTGGAATGTATAAAAAACTCCTTGTAGATATACGTCTTGCCTATAACTCTTCAGAGCTCAAATACCTAAAAAAAAAAAAAAAATAGAAAAAGAGATTGTTTTGTTATAGCAATATCTTTCAGCGATTGATAAACATGTTTGTGATGGTTTTTAGCAGTCACATATCTATACATAAAATTACAATATTTTATTAATATAGATTAAGTAACTCTTATTTAAGTGTTTATATTCTCCATTCACACATAGTGGCAACTGTGTTGTCATGCCCTGCTCGTTCGATCCTCCTGTGTGCCACGCCCCCTCGTTACCTCGTGTGGAATCCCCGTGTCATCAGCTGTTTCCAGTTGCTGCTCTTAGCCTTGTGTTTCAGTTCGTTTCCCTAGTCCGGTCATTGTAATGTCATTCAGCTCTCTTGCATGTTTCCCTGTGCACGATCCTGAATAAACCCCGTGTTCCTTGACTTCCTGGATTCCAGGTCGTGTTTCCCCGCTCCATGCATATTGTTTGTACAAACAAGGAAATTCATTGGCATACAACGCGTCACATCACGAAATGTACATGAAAATTTTAGCCATATGAAAATAATGTGCATTATAGTTTAAAAAAAAAAAAAAAAAAACACATTTTCGAAATTACTGTATTGTTGCTGAATGTTACTCAGTCTTTTAATGTTAATTGTGTAGGATTTATTTTAGTTTAAGTCTATATTCTAGGTCACAGAAAAACACAAGAAACTGAAAAAATTCAGTGTTTCTCAGGCTTGAACAAATTATTAATTTTTTCCATTTTTTATTGTAAATACTTATTCAGGTCGCAGACTTTTCCAATTAAGTTTGTGAGTTGAGGTACCACTGTATTTTACTTTTTATACAATTCAGTTTCAGCTTAAATAATTTTAGTTTTAAGGATATACTGGAAGTTGTAAGGCTATTATGCGACAATTCACGCAATTCTCTATTATGTACTAATGTCCTAAAAATGGCCAAACGTGTTCCAGGTATTATAAATAGTAACGATAAGCTAATCATTAGCTAAAAAGTATTAAAAATGGTAGTGGAACATATTTGACATTTTATTTCCAGTTTGGAAGTAATATTTATCATTTTTGTGTAGTGATTGGGTCCTTTTCAAGTGCTGCATGCAGTTGTAGACCTTTCTGGTATGAGAGAGCGTAATGAAGGAGAGCCTGATGAGGAGGAGGAGGAGGAGGAGGAGGAGGAGGAGGAGGTGGTGAGGGGAGGAAGGGCTCGATACCCTTGGCAGGCAGAATACATCAATTACAGACAGACTCTTTACACAAATTAAATGTAAGATGGACAGTTCATTACTCACACAGCTACTGTCTAAATCAAAATTGGGAGAGAACCACTGTCTTTTTGGTGGAATGTTAAGCAAGCAGATGGTGAATTCTTTAATATTATCCAGTTAACTATGGTAGGGTGATGGCTTGGAATAAAATACATTCTGTTTACTTGGCCCCTACGTGGGGAGATGAGACTACAGGACAGTTTGGGCCAACCTGTTCTTCTCGAGAGGCATGAGCTCGCTTCTCCATACTGAACTTCACCCCCAAGTTCCTCCTGGAGTCCTGCTATAAAAACACAAACAAGCTGCCCCATGACATTTTGGCCAGGTTCACTCGTGGACTCCTGCATGTCCCCACACGCGTTTATTTTAACCTGCTAATTTTCCGTCGTCACCTGCAGATTCGGCAGTGTCTCTGTGTTGTCGGCAGCAGCATTTCAGGGATATTCTTTGTGCACCTTGTTTTCATTTCTGCGGTAAATTCCATCCTCTCACACACAACCGATGAACTACACTCCCTTCTGTTACTGATTTTAAGTTGGACCTTTTGGCCCGTTTCATGCAATTACTGTACACACTGACCTGAGAAGTTGTTGTACCGAAATGAACTTAATTAATGTATTGTAGATTTTAATGATTTTAATTGGGGTTCTCCTTGGCTTGCCTTGAGTTTGTTACTTTGGTTGAGGCATGTTAGAAATTGTCAGCTAACACTTCTATTGTTCTGATGAATGAACAGAAGCGGAAGCTGCTTGGTGTCCTTTGTGTGCATTGCTGGCTTGCTGGCAGTGTATCTTCTGGCCTTCACTGCTCCTGCACCTCCCTTAATTTGTCCCGCAGCTCCGAAGGCTCCCAGCCGAGCTCGTTGTGCAGCAGCGACGGGGAAAGCATGTCTGTCATCACATGCAGCCTGGCCAGCACGTATGCACACAGGTAACCGCATACCCACAAGGGGGAGACCTCGCGTCGTGCTTGTGCCCCATGCTCTGTGAAATAATGCCCTGAATGGGGTCTTGGATTGAAGTATGACCATTATGCTCTACCATGGCATACTGTGACACTGCTCATGAATACTCACTTCAGCTGAGCATCAGCCCTTCTGCCCTTAACAAGCATGTTGGGAGATGGTAATGTTAGTAGTTGACTGCCTTAGGGGGACGGAGTCCTTTGTGCGATATGATCTACGGCAGTGTTACTGCATGGTAAGGTTGTTGGAACCCAGAATCGGCTTCCTGGTCTTACCGCAGTCAGTGTTTGGAAAGTTGCCCGACGCTATAGATTAGCCAGAATATGTCACCTCTTAATTGTAGAATCTAACGTTACACATTCAAAGTACAGACGCTCCTGTACTTACAAACGAGATATGCTCTGAACGGCAAATGTTCATATGTCATTATTTAACATCATTTGAAAAGTACAAATGTACTTTTGAAATATGAAAGTACAAAGAACTGGGATGCTGGGAGTACGCACGCCACACTGCTGGGTGGCGGGAGTAGCGGCCAGAAGTCGTACTAGGCAGGACTGGCGTGCAGAAAAAAAATTAATTGATGTGGACAGGAAATGGGAGCCCAATGAACACAATTTAGACTTAGTCCTCTTCATTCCTATGTCTGAAGCTTCATAAGTTCATAAGTAGAGGAGCATCTGTATTATGAGTATTAGTAACATTTCACTTGAGGGGGCACAAATAATGTAGTGATGCACTCTTAATGTGTTAATTAACCAGAAACTAACTGTTAATTACCTACTGATCCAATGTTCGTTCATCATTAATCAATCACAATGCTTCATGTATGTCATGCAGTTCCATTTGTTCATGATTTGTACTTGAGTTTTTACTGAGTTACTAAGCTACTTATGCCCCCTCATGTAAAGTGTTGCTGAAATATTACAAAAGCACAATTAAAATGGGAAATTACGTAGTTTAAGCAAAAGGTGGCAAAGTTTGGTATTTTTTTTCAAATGAGATAAATAATGGTAATCATAATGGTATTCAGTTTTGCCTGTATGAAGAAAAGCATTATGAAAAAACTTCACAGTAATTAAATCACATTTACAAAGCTGAGTCATATTAGCTTGAATGCCAATTCACATTAGATGTGTCAGATATAAAAGAGGTCTGACAGCAAGCACTTTGGAATATGATTTTTCAACATGACAAGAGGCTCTACCAGAATTCCAAAGAGGCTAAAGACTCGGTGCCAGAATCTGTAGGTCCATCCATCACAAGGATGGATGGATGGATGGATGGATGGATGGATATTCACAGTGGTGGTTTCATGAAAACCAGCTTAAACTGAAATGCCTCCCTTGGTCTCTCCAGTCAATACATCTAAACACCATCAAATCTTTCATGGCCAAGCTGCAGCACAGAGTATGGAGTACATTTCCTCCTTCATCCCCAAAGGATCAGGAAGCCTTTCTTGTAAATGGCGTAATATTCTGGTACATGAATTTCAGAAGCTCCTGCAGGACCTCCTCCTGTGTCGCTGTTCCTTTGCGGTGGTGCTGAAACATGCCAGCCCTTTCCCCCGTGTCTGTCTCCACCTTCAATGAAATTTCCCTGCACCAGATAAAGTGTTGATGGTTTCATAATGCAGAGAGTTGCAGGAGCCACTCTCCTGCCCAGAGCAGTCTGGGAATCTCTTTGAGCACAGGGTAGAGCGATTTGCCTTTTGATGCATTTCACTACATTGTTAGGTTTGTGATTCTGCATGGCAGAATCTAATTTCATCCTGAAACAGTTACTTCAATTATCCTCTAGGTCAAATTTGAGTTATTCGTATTAAAATCTTTTATAGGTCAAGCAGTTCTTGTAATTATCATTATCAGTCCCTGTAAAGATGAAATGACATGAATGCAGGAGAAATGTGTTCCCCTCCGTGTACATTACAGACTAATAATCCCATCTTCCTTTCACTTCAGTATGTACTGTGGTCTTTTCGCAGTTTGAGAAAGTGGCACCTCTTAAAATACACATTTCTTCCTTGATGAAACCGGCAAAACCCAGTAAAATCTCATTGCTTGATGTAAATAATGCAATACATTAACACGTCATGGATTTGAGTGGCTGCAAATGTTGGAAGCTGAATGTCTGCCTTGGCTGTGGTGATTCAGTACATCCCTAGTTCTTATCCCATATTAGGGGCCTTCTTAAGTTTATTGACATATGATGCGACATGCATTTAAAACTTGACACGCTCTGGGACACTGGAATTCCTTTCAGAGACTTCCTTGCTGGGATTCCCTCAGCTCCAGACGCACATATAGTATGGTGTTTCAGCGTAACGTTCAGCAGAATTGCAGTATACTAAATGGGGAGAGATGATGCATGAAGCGTGTATCATCTTGAAAAACGATTGTCGCTTTTTTGCAAACGTTTGTGCTGGAAATAAGGGATTGGGTTGTCTATAGTCAACGCTGGAGTTAAGACACACTATTTTATATGGAGGTTGAATTTACAGACAACTGAGCACAGGATTTGCAGAGACCAGCAGAAAAGCTGACATGCACAATAGCTTGTAAGCTGCATCAGGTAAAAAGAAGTGAATGTTTTATTGGACTGTGGCCCGACGGTGCATTGTCTGTTCAGTATACAGCAGTTACGGGTGTGTATGGGAGTGACGGTTATGTTGCTCAAAGTCAGACAGATAGCAAACCAGATTTTCACCGTGATTCAATGTCAGCACTTCGGGATGCTGACAGCCACGTCATTAAAATCAGAGCCTTGCGCTTTGTCACTATCTGAATGAGAGGTGAGTTGTATTTAGGTATTTGAAACTGAAGCTGGTTTTTATCTTGCACCAGTACAAACCTGGTTCTTCAGAACCATAAAAGTATGTTTTGCTTTTAGCCAGGAGATCCTTGTCTTGCTGCAGGTATTACCCATGCCACAGTTTTGTAGGCCTTGCTGAGGAGAAACCTTTCCATAGCGGGATGTTGCCACCACCACACATGAATGTGGGAATGGGATGCTGTTGACTGAGTGATGTGATTGGTCATCTGTCCACACATACGCATTTAAACCAGATATACAGCGGCCTCCACAGTTACTGGCTCCCCTTTGTAAAAAAGGGTTAGAAAAAAATCTACCTTTTGATGAAGTAGCTTCATATCACACTGAATAAATGAGAAAAATCCAACCTTCATTGAAATTAATTTCATCAAAGAAAAAGAAATCTGTCATAAAGAAATATTTTTAACAAAAACACTTGTGCCACAATTATTGGCACCCCAGCATTTAATACATTGTACAGCCTCCCTTTACCAGCATAACAGCACTGAGTCTCCAATAACATTTATAGGGTTGGAGAATAGTTTCAAACCTTTCATTACGGTGCCTTGAAATACATATATTATTACACAATTATTGGCACCCCAGCATTTAATACATTGTACAGCATTGTACAGCCTCCCTTTACCAGCATAACAGCACTGAGTCTCCAATAACATTTATAGGGTTGGAGAATAGTTTCAAACCTTTCATTACGGTGCCTTGAAATACATATATTGCTGATTGTTATGTGCATTTTACCATCTTATGCTGTATATGGTTCTTTCAAAGCCATTGTTTGTTTGACTGAACCACTGTTTGCCTGATTTTCTTAGTTCTGCTGGGTCAGTTTGTAGGTATAACCTGGCAAGTGGTATAATTCAGCACCAATGCAGAGAAACATTTATCAACACTGTTTTTGCAGAGCAATACATTTTGTACATCTATTAGCTTTTCTTTAACAAAAGAATTTTGTTTTTTTCTGTAGAGGTGGGTTAAAACCCAACCAAGTAATTGTACATGGTAGGTTACAGCCACTTTGTACCTATATTTCCCTGTAAAGACTCTTTAACTACCGCTGCAGTCATAATGTTGGTATTAATTACATTGAGGCCATTGAGAGATATGAAGAAAGTAGTCTGATTACCTTTCATGGTGTGATTACAAACATGAGAATGGTGTAAATGTACCCTCCTACCCTCTGAAGCTGAGTGTGAGACCCACGCAGACCACAAGCCCACCATATTTTTGGTCTGTCACTTTCAGCTCACTCAGGAGCCTGACCCCAAGCTCTGCTGCGTCCGAGGACTTGGACGACCACGAGATCCAGCTGGCCTTGCAGGTTGCCAAGATGGCTGCCCGGGACAAGATCCGCTCCCGTTTCCACGGCAGCAGTGACCTTATTCATCGCCTTTTTGTCTGCATCTCAGGTACTCCTCTCATTGCATGAAGTTCTGGTAAATTCAGATGCTAAAATACATTTTCCATATTTGTTACATTTTCTATAATATTGTACCACGCAGTGTTACTATCCGTGGGTATTGCTCTAGGTATTTTGCAAAAGCAGTTTTCCTGCATTTGAATTCATTCAGTTTTTTCTCATTAATCTTGAATATAGAACAAGCCACCGCCTATCTGTAAAATCATTTATATGGGGGGAAGACAAAGGTGTTTCATTCAGTTACCATATTACCTAATAATAGGTTAAGGCTATAGGGCCAGGGTTAGGGATGGCAGTAGGTTTAAGGGTAGTGTTATAGCTGCCGTTGGGGTTTAGGCTAGTGCTAGCATTTGCCGTTGGGTTTTTGTTAGGGTTTGGTTTGGCCTTAGGGTTATGGCGTTTGGGCTATGATTAGTGTTAGGGTTGGCATTTGGTGATGCGTGTTAATTGCATGTCTTTAAACTGCAGGGGGGATGTGCAAATTTCGCACACATGCAGACCATGGTGATGTGAAGCAACCCACTGAGCCACCTGAAGCAACATATATGTTGCTTTTTTCCTCATTTCTTTTTATAATACTTATTTCATTTTATATACTCACTGACATCATCTTGGTGGTTTTCACAAAGCCAAAAAGATTAAATAGCTAAAGGTGCTGACAGTGTACTGGCATTTCTTGTCATAGAGTCCTATTGATTAGTCTGTAGTGACTCTGCTTTCTGCCGGACAGGCTGTCGGCTGCCAGGATGGAGTGGCGTGACCGTACGAGTCGGCAGCAGGTCACGTGGCCGCCTTCCAGACCGCATCCAGCTCACATCTGACTTTTGCCCACCCAGGTGTCGCTGACCAACTGCAAAGCAACTATGCCAGCGACCTGCGGAGCATCTTGAAGACGCTGTTCGAAGTCATGGCAACGAAGCCGGAGCTGGAGGACAAGGACAAATCAAAGAAAGGTACCATCTGCAGACTCGACACTGGCACACAGTTGCTTGATGTTGGCCTTCAGATCCACGATTAGCTCGGAATCGCTCTTCTTGCTGTTGTTTGTTGACGACACAATCATGATGTAGGGTCAACTCTTAACTTTTATCGTTCTTCGAAATGCAAGTGACTGGTTTTGTAGTCATTGAAACAATGATCATCTGAAGCCGCTTCGGCCTACTGTCTGTCTGTGCCTCAGCTCCCGGTCTACGCAGTGCCGTTCTGGATGATTGTGCCTTGTGTCAAGAGACCATTTCCTCTGCAGAGCTGGCGGCCAAGGCTCGGGAGGGTCAGTTTGAGGGTGAGAATTCTGTCCGTAATCTCCATCTCTATAACCCTCTCAACAAGATGGTCCTACATCTGCATGGTGCATAGTGACTCCTTCATTGGTCTGTGGGCCACATCTAATATGGGAGATACAAATTGTGGATACAGTCAGTCAAGCAACATTGCGACAAATGCATTTTTATTATCACATACTATAATACACATATCCAATGGGGAAAAATAGGATTCTGGGAATGCAACTGTAAAACCTTAGTAACTTACTAAAAACAAAATTAATTAAATAAAGCAGTGCTGCTAGTGGTCAGTAATGTAATTGTATGCATTTTAAATAAATAATAGTAATACATTCATAGATTATATCATAAACATCTCCTATGGGTCTTATGAGTGTCATGAGAACTGCCTAGTAACTGCTTCAACCAAAACAGCTGAACTCATTCACTTGTCAATTGCTGAGAGTTGGGAGTAGTGAACCAGAGCCACCATGTGGCCGAGTATGCACACAGCACACATACAACAGATTACAGTATACAGGGGGGCACCATGCGGCCGGGTATGCGCACAGCACATACTGTATACAACAGATTACGGTATACAGGGGGGCACCATGCGGCCGGGTATGCGCACAGCACATATACAACAGATTACGGTACACCGGGGGGCACCATGCGGCTGGGTATGCACACAGCACTGAAGGCAACATGACTACAGAAGTCTATGAAAAGCAAATGTAAGTAAATTTAAAAAGGTTGCTGTGTGTTTTTATATAATAGTTTGCCAAAAGTTTTCAGATTTATAGGATGTAAGACTTTGACCTGTGCAATGAGTACAAATACAAGCCTGATTCACTGAACCGTTTTAAAGGAAAATGAAGATGGTTGTTTTTGTGTACAAGTAGTGTTTCTCGTGTTGTAATTCCTGTAGTGCTTTTTTCTCTGCAGTGTATTGCACTTGGGTAATAATATGTACGTCACAATAGATCAGATTCGCGCTATATCGTCACATACATGGCAAAACAGGACTGACTACAAGTTATTTTATTCTGACACCTACAGTAGATGTCAAAAAGTTTATTGATTACAAATGTCTCTCACAAATGTTTAAATGAATAATAGATAAGGGATAATCATTAAGGTATAGATAATGTATGATTAATTTGTAGTGTTTTCTGTTAGAATAGCTGAAGTTCTTATGTGAAGTATATAAGGTATCAGCAATCAGTTTCTCCGGCCATGCAGATCTGCCAGACTGGGTCCCAGACGAAGCCTGCAGCTACTGCACCACCTGCAAGGCTCCCTTCACAGTAATCCGCAGGAAGCACCACTGCAGGAGCTGCGGAAAGGTAACATGCGCACACATACACCACACACAAACTCGTATGCACATACACCACTGCATGAGCCGACGAAAAGTTAATACACACACACACACACATTTGTATTCATATCTTTGTGAGGACCGTCTATTCCTTTCTGTGGGAAGATTCTAACAATGGCAAGTTTAACCCCTACTCAATCCTAACCTTAACCATAAGTTCTTGGGTTGTAGTCACAGATTTTTATAAACTTGGATTTCTTCTTGTGGGAATAGAAAAAATGCCCCCCCATAATGAAATATTTGTTCCCCACAATGTAATACAGTAAAATCCAGTTATAACAGACTTCAAGGGACCTGGCAAAATAGTCCGTTATATCCACAGTCCGTTATATCCGGAGTTACTGTATGCCCAGAACACAACTACAGGACACCATTTACTCATGCCACACCCCAGCAGACACACTTGTGGTATAGATTATTATATTGTACATGTAATCCAATTTTACCTGACTAGATGCGTGACTATTAATAATCCCAACTACGTTTCTGCACTGGATATCACTGGCATGCCACGCGCCTTGTAGGCGGAGCTTCATGTCCGTTATACCCGAACAAAACTACAGCTACACCTGGGGACCAATTTGTTTGTCCGTTAAAGGCGAAATTCCGTTACACAGTATGTTAGTCCGCTATATCCGATGCTTTTTCTGCATGTTCCTAAAGGCGCACGGCCGGACCAGCGGACCTCGTCCAATATAGACAATATTCCGTTATAGGTGCGTCCAGTATAACAGGATTTTACTGTATATACATCACACACAAACACACACACACCCCACACCAGGAGCTGCAGAAAAGTAACAAGCACATACGGTCACACGCATAGCAAAACTGCTCTTATTTATTCTCTTCCTCTCTTCCTTTCTGCTCTTCTCTGCTTCTCTCTCCCTACTTCACCCCCCTT
>JAODKF010000018.1:22700588-22713665 GCA_026779585.1 Mormyrus proboscirostris | reverse complement strand
AAAATAAAATAAAACACCTTAGATGTCGCTTCCCAGCCCCCAATCCCAAAGGGCTTCCTTGCTCCTGCACAACCTTTGCTGTTGGGTCCTGGCCCAGTTCCTGGGATTGGGGTTACTGGGAAAGTTGGATGAACACGGCTGACTTCTCCTCTGCTTGCCTGGAATATTACTTGCCTTTAATGCTGGTCACAGGCCTCAAACAGTCTTCCATGTTGGATTTCATGCTGGCACAAGCTGAGACTGATGACACACCGGACTGGTAGACGGCTGTAAGGTATGTGTCTCTGAGCTCCACTAGGAAGAGGGACCCCAGCCTGGGGGTGCTGACATGTATGCTTCCAGAACCTGAGGACTACAGTCACCTAGGGAACCTGAGCCCATTCACTGTAGGTCCTTACACATGTGACTGTCGTTACCCATAATGCACTTTTCTGCTATTTCATCTGCATATGGAAAAATATGAATCTACAGGTTTGACACAATTGCCAAACCCCATCCTGAGAATGTAAATTAGTGGAAATGTTATGAATTAAAGGAGCATCTGGATGTGTGTAAAAAGGCTAGAGTGGACATGTTTGGGCCCCATTGATATTTCCAGACCGTGGTATGTCTTGTTTCAATGACTGTAACCAACGCCAATTCTCTTTCAAGTTTTAGCTTAATCTCAGGCTTCATGTTGCTAAGAATGCTAGTTTTATTTTTGATTAAAAAACCTTTCAGGAAAAAAATGCTTTTATAATGAACACAATGCAAAGTATCATTTAAATTTATTACTACTCTCTGTATAAACAAAACCATATTTAAATAACTGGATACTATTTATTCAAAGCTTGTGGTTATTTTTAAATGCTGGTTTTTGTTTCCGTAAGAACTATATGCTATCATCTTAATTTTACTTCTTCATTAGTTTTTAATTTCTCATAAATGCAATAAATGACAATTTTCCTCTTCCAATAAAAGATTCAATATTTTTCTCCTGCTTTATTTCCCCAGCTCACAAGTTGAGGGTCCTTTTAACAATTACTGACATCTGGTGACAGTTCAAAATTGTGGCCAGCAGATGTCAGTATTTGAGCTTATTATAATTTTTAATGCACATAGTGTCTCCTTTAGTGGTTTCCAACTGCTTGATGATTGTAGACTAGCATAACGCAGTTTAAAAATACATAAAAATATCGTCAACATCGTATCAGTGTAACAAATGACAATTCACAATAAAACCAGCAACATAATTCTTCCTAAAAAAATCTGTGTGATCTCTGGACCTATTCTAGTGATCATTGACTCTTTTCTGCATCAGGTACAAAAAAAGTTCAAAGTTGTTTGTTTATTATTTCACTATAACTCCTGTTTCCGCAAATGTGATCAGAATATGAAAATGTCAGGGATCACAGAAAAAGGCATGACTTGAAAATACATCATCTATTGTCTAATACTATATACTAATGATGACTTGAGTCCTTTACCCCAAAATGTATATGAGAATGGTTGTAAGACTAGGTTGTGTTCTAGTATGGTAGCGTAGTTGGTAGCATGCCAGAACTAAAACAGGAATCTTAAGGTTTAACTGCAGCAGTGAATGTAACTTATCGAGTACACTCATGCGTCCCCTATCCTGGGTCCCATGTCAAGCCTGAGCTATGCTCTGGCAGGGTGTTGAGATTAGTAAGGTGCTGGTTCCCAGTCAGAAGGTTGATGGTTTAATTCTGGTTCATCATTAAACAACTATGGAGAAATGACTTCTTTTATCCTTCTATCCAGTTGTGGTTGGCTGTTAGGTTTTTAGCAAGAAATAGGCAGACACACACAGCTCTGTAATTATATCTTTTTGGGGATTCTCCTTTCATTTCTATAGGGAAAACTCTAATCCCAACATGATGACCTTAACCCCTACTCAGCCTTAACCTTAACCATAACTAACCAAACAAAATACGAGACTTGGCATTTTTAGTTTTTTGATTGCATTCACAGATCTTTGTGAGGACCTGGAAAATGGTCCCCATAATCTCAAAAGGTTTTTATCACATTGTGGGGATCATTTGGTCCCCACAATATAATATAAACCTAATCCACACACATACACAGCTGCTTTTGAAGCAAGAATCATCGTACAGTGGGTAAAGAGGTCAGGTCACTAACCTCAGGGTCCCAGGTTCAAGTCCAGCAAAGGAACACCTGTGTATGTGAGCTGAATAGCTGCATTGATGGTGATGCTGGCCACCATCCAGGCTGAACAAAACACCTGGGTGGCTGGTCGAAGGGTCACACCCCACATGTGAACATTGAAGAACTCAAGCTGGACAGAAACTGATGTGGGCTAGTGAGAAATGGCCAGGGTGAAGGGAGAGATGCTTTGAATAGGAAAGTCATCAAATTACAAAAAGGAAAATGCTAAGAAAAGCCATTCTATGGGTGGGGTGGTTCTTTGGCATGCTTGTAAGGGCCAATGACAGCCAAAGGCTCTGCATACCTATATGGACCTTTGTGAAATTCTGAAAAGGTTATTTAAAACTAAAAACCATATTAAAGCTGACTCCAACTCAGATTGTGATGTCACACAGGATTCACTTTGGACCAACTCATGCCAATAGACAATGTGAACTTGTTAAGTTTGAGGGACACAGCTGTACCATGTCAGCTCAAATGTCTGATTGACACAACTCCGGTTACATGGCGGTTTATCACTGTATATCATCATGTATCTGCTCACCTCCAATTTAACCAACGTAAGTGATTAGGTAGCTAGAGTAATTAGATTGTAATGCACAATGCTCTTGCACTGATACTCCAGTCTACAATAATCCTGGCCACAGTTGATAAAACCATTTATTTCCCATGAGGCCAACTGTCATTTTTTTCTTCCAAAATCTTGGTTATATTTTCGTTTTTTTTTTTTCAGAGACTTGGAAAACTACGCAGTCTAGAAACGTTGACTTATTAAATGTGTAAGGAGAGTACTTTGCAACATATGCTTTAAGTTTTCCTTAAAAAAAACTATTTTCCTTAACAAAGAGTTGTCAGCAATCGGACGACAAACGCAGAACGGGACACAAAATGAGAACATCACTCACTAACAGCGACACGCAGTTTCTGCGCTGGGAACCCGGACCGGACCTCATTCATCCAAATCAACGCAAAGGCCACGTGAATTAAGAAATATACATAAAACGAAAGCATTTCCTGTGTTGGACCAAGTTACATCAGAATTCGTAGAAACCATACAAAAATCACGGTTTTAACTGAGATTTAACTGAGACGCGTTTTGTACCAATGCATGTGAAATAATTTATAATAAACTAATGAGGGAAATTAACAATACAACTCTTATCATAATGATTATTATTAATACCCTTTCGCATTATCTCCATCCACACCCCTACCTGATAGATGTTGTGATACTTCCCACTGGCAGCCAGTTCCAGTTTCGCGTGGGTTAGTCTTAGGTACAGCTCAACTCAAATCCGAGCAGTCCTCGGCAATGTGTCTTTTAAACGATGCTAAGTAAGACATTTTCCGTGAGATCCTCATATGCAGGTCAATGTAGCGGAGATCCGGAGCCTGTCTCGGCCGAAAAGGGATTTGGGAATATTACACCAGTCTTCCCAGGGCAGACGTTTTTTCGGTCGCCAGTCTAAGAGAAAAGGCCGCTCCAGTGTGGCGTCTATGCAGATAACCATAAATAAACTAGCACATAACTTGCAGACTTAAGCGTACAGCAGCAGAGGTGTTCAAGCACTGCGCTACACTCGCTAGTAGCTTCGGATAAATGTACTGGGGGCATTTTCAAACTTACGTAGTACCCTTTGTGACCATAAGGTGGAGACACGAACCCCGGTAGCGAGCAAATCGAATGCGCGGCGTTAGCATTCCCTTGTTTATTTCAGAACAGAGTTCATACGGTTCTTGAGTTGTTTCTTTAGTGTCTAGTTGTGAAGTGAAGCTTTCGTATAGGTGTTGCAGGGAAACCAATGAAAGGGAGTTGCAGTAATCAATACGGGATGTAAAGAAAACATGAACGAGAGCTTGGCCATCAGTACCAGACAGAAACGGGCGTAGACAAGCGATATTATGGAGGGTCATGGATGCCGTTTTGGAGAGGAATTTTATATGAAGATCAAAGTTAAGTGCGGAGTCAAATAGTACAGTACACCAAGATTTCTGATAACTGTAGCAGGTTTCACAGGGACACCAATGAATGAAATTATTATGGCACCGTTGCAGGGGGAAGGAGGGGTGCATAGAGGGGTGGGACAAGCATGCAATACAAGAATAGACAGTATAATATCGGAATAAGTAAACAAAGGAAGCATCAACGTAAGAATATGTTATTCAAAGGTACAAGTGTAGTGCAGGATGGGAATATGCAAAATAGCAACAGTACCGTGTATAATGGTGAGAAAGTTGCATAGTATGTTAAACATCTGGGAATTGGCGAATGAAACTCTGTCTGAAGCGAGTGAAGTGAACCCTCAGCTGGCAGAGGGAGAACGAGACTGAGAGGACCAGCCAGAATCGAATTAAGATGCCACGGAACACTAGGCTGACAATATTTTTTGAATCCATACTGCTTTTTTCTGCCTGAATATAAGCCATTTTAATTTGAAATTAAATTCATTCGTTTATTTGTTTGTTCATTTCCGTGACTTTGTCTGGACCCCCTTGTGCCAATCGGGCCCTAGGCAGCTGCCCAGTTTGCTTATGCCTGCATCCAGCCCCAAGGTTGGAAGATCTGTGTTGATGAACTTCAAATCTGTCTTGACACTTCTTCGCAGCACTCTGAGGTCTTGAGCAGTTAGGTTTCCTAACCACACTATGATGTTGTAGTGTTAGATCTTCAGACCAGGGAAGAGGGCAAAATTGTCAGTAAAGTTTGGACAGAAACGGGCGTAGACAAGAGATGTTATGGATGGTCATGGATGCCGTTTTGGAGAGAAAATGTATATGAAGATCAAAATTAAGTGCAGCCTTCGCTCGACTTCATTACGATGATGTGAAGGAAAACCACCCAAAATATGACTGAAAAGGACAGGCCACGGAAAGACTAAAAACCTTGATTTAAACTTTGCAAATAAGTTAGTAAGCTTTACATTTATTTGTCCCAATACTTATATTCAGCTGAAAGCACTTACCATCTTTCCAACATAATTTATGCTGAAGGTATAAAGGTATAACTTTGGGTTCGGTATGGGGGGATTGACGTTCCCACCAATTTGCAAAGGGTTAAATTTCCTGGTTTTAATTACCCCCCCCCCATTATTTACACCCATGGATGAAGGTGAACAACGCTACCATGAATAAAGCTGACTTTCTCTACTTTAGTCTTTTCATCTTTCAGTCTGAAATTTCACGTAGCCTACATGTAACACATTTCAGGAATGTGTAACAAAAACAGCTAATTTTACTTACTAATTAAGCTGTTTAAATTTTTTGTTTTACATTGTGTATGTGTTGTGAGGTTGCTGAACGTTCTTCGTATTATTATTTCATTTGTTTGTTTTTGGAGATGAACATCGCCTTTGTTATATTAGCATAATAAATGTTCTGACTATCAAGTTGTTCGGCTGGAACGAATCCTCGTCTAATTGCATTATTTCTTATAGCATAATTTACGTTATGAGTTATACACCTAGACTAACTTTTGACAACTATACTTCACCTTCCTTTTGGTGTGTAAATATGAATGAACTGCGCTTTACTGTCGTACAGCACTGCCAACACAAACACACCCCCGCAGTGCCTACAGCCCTCCCATTGGTGGGCGCTGCACGTTACCCTGTAGCCCCCGCACACCGCCGTACGCAGAGGTGGGCGTATAAAGTTGGGATTCAGCCCGGGATATATGCCACTTGTTGCTGCTGCACATGAGAGCGCCGAAGTTACGGCTTTGAACCCCCTTGTGCTGCGTTACAACGGGGTTGCACGTGGAGATTATGAACTCAATTGATCTGCAAGCTCACCACACGTCTCCAACAATCAGCCCGCTCCAATCTCACCCAAAAAGTGCACAGGAAGCCTCGGAGATGGCCGTGTACTGTGACAATTTCAGCATGTACCACCAACAGAGCATTCACAGCACGCAGAGGCCGAGCGGCTACGGACTGGGGGATTACGCGCCTTCTTCCAGTCCTTACCTGTGGTTAAACGGGCCAGGTATGAACTCCTCCGCCTCCTACCTCCACGGAAACAATCCAGCCTCGTTCATGCCTCCATCCTATGGATCTCAGCGGCAGTTCTTACCCAGTGCTTCAGGATTCACCGGGTCAGATCTTGGCTGGTTGTCCATAGCGAGCCAAGAGGAACTCCTTAAATTAGTACGTCCTCCTTATTCCTACTCAGCCTTAATCGCTATGGCCATACAGAATACTCCTGAAAAGAAACTGACTCTTAGTCAGATTTATCAGTATGTAGCGGACAATTTTCCTTTTTACAAGAAGAGCAAAGCTGGCTGGCAGAACTCCATCCGGCACAATCTGTCTTTGAATGATTGTTTCAAGAAGGTTCCCAGAGACGAGGACGACCCAGGTAAGCATCAATTTAAACTCAATCGATAAATAAATTTTTAAAGTGTATTATAAAATAATTCTACACGATTTCCATATTATTAATGTAAGATACCTATTTATGACACAGTTATCGCTTGATATTGCCAGCGTTAATATTTATGCACATCAAACGATTAGATTAAATTAGAGTTTCAATATTTTGGAATATATTCCAAAAAGTTCGAATCTGAATTTGGGGCTCCGTGTTCACTATAATAAACATGAAACCTTTTTTAAAAAGTCGATCATTATAAACGATTATCACATAATTGCCCGTTGTATGTATTTACAGGAAAGGGGAATTACTGGACCTTAGATCCTAACTGTGAGAAAATGTTTGACAATGGAAACTTCCGTAGAAAGAGGAAAAGAAGGTCGGAGTCCACCAGTGGAATCACCGGTAATGCTAAAGTGGAAGATGTTCGGCCCATTCCGGGTGTCAAGGCTTCGGAGAGCCCTGCTGTCATGGATCCTTCTTCTCCGGGAATGGATACCGCTATTGACGGACAGAAAAGCGCGTCGCCCCCAGGTCTTCCGTCTCCACCCTGCTTTAATAACTTCTTCAGCAGTATGTCAACCCTGAGCAGTGGCTCCAGCGGCAGACAAGGTGCTCTGGGCCTGGTGAACGAGCTTTCCAGCAGGAACATTACAGGTCTGAGCCCCTACCATACCAATTCGTCTCAAGACAGCAGTGGTCTCGACCTGCCGGACAGTCTTCACCTAAACCGCGGTGTCTATTACAACTCATTCAGCGGGGGACAGAATGGACAGTTCAACAATCATTTTTATAACAGTTTCAGCGTGAACAGTTTAATCTATCCTAGAGATGGGGCGGAAATGTAGAGATATTTGTACCCGAAGCATTACAGAAACGCCCAGTGTGGACTCTGGAAATTAAAGACTTACTATCGGACTCCCAAAATGCAGGAGACCACAGAGGTGTCTATAAGTCCCGCAGAGCTGTGTATACAAATCGACTTTTCACAGCAGATTTGACCAAATAACCAATTTGCCTTAACAAAATAAACTACTGTATGCTACTACGATTAATAACTTAAAACTGAATTAATAAGCAAATAATAATTATCGTCTTGGAATATTGCAGTAAAAGAAATAGTATTTAGTTGCTTTAAGATGGGTCTTGCATGAAATAGGAGTATGACATGAGTTAGCAGGTTATTGAAAACTGTCTAACAGTTAAACTGTTTTTCCCGCGTATTGTCTGCGTCTGGTGTTGAATAATATGGCCTTTGTCTTGCTGAGGAATACACGTTTTAAAGACGCTAGGGATTTGTCAATGAAGTGTAGGCCTTTTTCTACAAACGAAACTCTTATATTTATGCTATTTATAATAAGAGTGTACAACAACAAGTATGAGATTTTAAAATATTTAAAATACCGAAATAGTTTGGCTGAAGGCCTAATTATAATAACATTTCAGCCCAGTAAATGTTGTTACTATAGTCCTATTTCTAATTGTACGCTTCGCCTGACTGCAAACCTATTAAGTGTACAAACTGTTTTGCCGTGAAAAATGGAAAAATGTGTCTGTCAGGCACGGTTCTAAACATTTTTGTTTAATTAAACCAGTATGTTTCTACGTCTTAAAATAAAACGCAGTGTGAAGTATAGCCTAGCAGCTATGTTGATGGATGGAACTTTATCGCTAAAATACTTTTTCAGGTTAACCAGAGCAGAAGTAGACCACCGCAATATTTTGTATTTTTAGGTGTTTGTCATAATGTTGTACATGTCACATACTAACAAAATTGTAATTTAGATGAAATGTTTTCACATTAATCATTATAGTTGCAATATGTTGTAATATTATTGAAGCGATTACAACTCTTAGTATAATACACGATGACCATAGGCCTACTTATTTTCAAAACAAGAAAAATACGATGTTTCGCAAGTAAACAAATCGATTTTTTTTTAAAATAAAACTCGTTAAATTTTATAAATTAAACATACACATATCGTTTACGCCAAACCCAAATGTTCCAGAGACTGGATTATAAAAGACAGCAAAGTATTGTAAAATAAACAATTTTCTTACAACGTATTCGTGAGCGTGAAAAAGAATTGACCTAATCCGCAACTATTTTATGGGTTTTACTTATATAACTCCGATACATTAGTTGCAGACCATGGAGCCCTTATTTATATTCAGCATGATTTCAAAGTTGTATGTTGGTATTCACTCCGAAGCGGATCAAATCCTTGTAAAAGTCATGGGATTTAGCTATAAGGACATAGCCAGAATATAGGACAAAACTGGTCAAACCATTACAAGGTGCAGTGTAGTTTATTTTGGTTGTATTTAGTATGATGTGTATGTTTATTTGAATCTTATTTGTAGTTTTCTGTCGTATAGGTTTTGAGGAATAAATGATCATTGGCGCATGCACGCATTACTGAAAAACGCATAAACACAATGCCAAACTATAATACTCTTTAGCATGTAAAATATAAACATAATTTTAATGATATTTTGATCATCTATGGAAACGAAATGTATGGGTAAATATATATTAGGTTTAAAGAATTTAAAATATTTACGCTACCCTTAGTATAGTTGGTCTACAATACAATCACCATGAAGAATAGTGTTATGTGTTAAGTTTTATCTATTAGTAATTTTATTAATGTAAAATATGAATTAATGTTTACTGTCATTTTTGTTTATTAGTTTGTGCTTTTACAATAAACCAAGCTGTCAATAAGGGAAAAAACAATCAAAATCAAAACAATCGGAAGGTATCTGTAGCTATATGTATTCGGAGACAGTCACATTAAAGCGATTCGTCAAAATGTGTTGGCTTGTAAAACCAAGGCTGCTGATTTAAATTCCTTAAAATACTTGAAGGTGCTTACCCTGAATTATAATAAATATGCACTAAAATATGCGGAACAATAAATTTTTTTGAAGTAAATAAATCTAATTGTTAAATTCTTGCACATAACAAGAGGTGTTAAAAAGAGATGTCCTCAAAGGAGCAGAAGAAAAACGAAATTATCAGAAGATGAGAAAAATGAAACGTAAATAAACCTTAATTTAGTACGATGTTTATGGGGTTGGTGAGAACAAAACATGACACTAATATATTTAAAGACTGATGTTAGAGAGTGACTTTGGATATTTGACTAGCCTCTATAACTAATAAGAATTATTTAAATCACAATACTATGACACATTACTGTATGACAATTCAAGAAAAACACAGAGAACAAATTGGGGTGGGTGGAAGTTACTCAAATTATATTCATTATAATTATACCATTATTTTTCCCATTTACCTGCAGATACGGGATATTTTCCATTTACGGTTGTGTTCATTCATAGTATTCAATATTATTATTTATGACAATTTTGTATAATCTGTTGACATCGTTATTGATTTTCTCTCTCTGAATCCTCAGGTTCACTGAGATTTATGTTAAGATGACCTTCCAGACCACTAGCAGCTTGAACTTTGACACAGGGCTCACAGTCTGTACCGCTTCTTTCTGAACAATCTCAGATGACAGTAACATTGTTATGAATGTCATGTGTGTACGAATCTATGAACACATTCACGGCACGTTATAATGCATTCATAAAGCATTATAAACATTACACCTATAAATGTTTTAAAAAGGTATACCACAACACAGGCGTGTTCATTATATAGTACGAATGCTTTATGAAGCTCTCATCTATAATTCAGTATAGATAGCTTCATGATGTAGTGCAAAACATCCTTAATTCTTATACCGACTATTATGATGCATTATGTAGGTATCTGCAGTCCATTATAGATGAGAGCTTCCCAGTTTATTATAATAAACATCGCATTCCAGTTTTATCTCACAGATAACAGACCTGTGGCACGCACGTCTGTCTGATGGCTCGAGCTCAGCGTGGGGTCGCGGAGGTGCCCCAGCTAATCGTGCCCTATTGCGCCCTATTGATAATCACTAAAGCTGGATGTTTCTCAAAAGATTGACGGTAGAAAGACAGTTGGCGGGGCTGAAAAAGACAGACTGCTTGAACAGTTCATTGTTCATTGTTCATTGTATGTTATTTATTTCTTCTTGAAATGTCAGTACTAAGTTTATCGGGAAAATAAGACTTAAACTGTGACACCATTTTTGAAAGACAAAGACAAAATGGGCTGGAATTGGGAATAATACACTCGGGATGAAAATTACTCCCACTCCATGCCTGCTTATGACTGTCAATAGTGGACAGTGTTGCCAGATACAGCAAAAATCTCTAGCTCAATGTCTACTTAAAATCTGCCCAACAGAATCTGATATTAGCCCGATATCTGAAATCCCAATATGCTGTATCTTAATGAAATAAACAAGTATTTTGCATGCTGATCACAGTCAACTGTTTGACGCATTAACACCACAATTAAACACAATGATGTCATGTAGAAGAACTCTCCTTTGCCGAGGTTGCCAACTTTGGTTAGCTGGGTGGAGTGAGAGTTTCAATTCGACACAAGTCTACGCACACATGCACACGCATTTGCATGTATGTAAAGTATGTTTTATTAACTTAGTAAATAGTAGGGTTTGTAAATTACCACAACACTTAAGAAGTAGTTAATTTTTGGTTTATAATGGAATAAAATAGATGTTATTTATGTAATGTTTGCAGTTACATGTTACATAATAATAATAATAATAATAATAATAAACTGCCCCCCTGACCTGCCCCTGCCACTATGTAACCCTGTTCATGCTTTCATCCCGGTTGTGTCCAGGCCGCAATTCTTGACTCTCCCTTCAAACATTTGCAGAAAATTGCACAGTACAATTACTCTGTACTCTTCTGCTAGACAAACTAGATAAAATGTCTGCACTATGTACAGCCTTTCTAGCTGTTTTAAACCGCATGCAGTCAATAATATTGTCCAGATGTCATTGTCTCTATCCATTCTGATAAAATTATTATGTAAAACATCATTATATAAAACATCACTAACTATACCACTGACTGCACACAATTTAAAATGGCTAAAGGGGCTGCATAAAGTATAATTACCATACTGTCATTGCTAAAGTGTTGTTAAGCACATTCTTTAACATAGTACTGATGCTAGGTGTGTGTTTTTCACTGATAACCCACCATTTTAACTGTTCATTTTATTTCAACTCCATAATTTACCTTACTCATTAAAAAAAGTAAAACCATGTGTATGAGAGCATATTTATTCGGCTCTATGCAAATACAGTTCTGTCTCTGGACTTCGTTGCAGTGCTTACACTGTAGTACAATGGCAGTATTGTGCTCTGTGTCCTACACCGAGCTCCTCGCATCATCCTGGAACCTCGTGCAAAGGAAGATATTGCAGTTTTGTCTGACTTTCATTGTCTTTTTCCATTCCTGTTTCCCTTGGGATTGTTTGCCTGAAAACCCAGAGCTACAGCAGCTGTCTTGGCAAGACTCGGTTTTACGGAGATCGTTCTTTGAAGATGCGATCCGTCAAAAATGGCCCTGACAGTTCACATAGCCACCCAAGTTGTAGATTAGCAGTACTGAGGTGCACTGTCTTCTTGTGGATAATCATGGCAATTAATGCCATAGAGCTGTGCCAGTGAGCCAGAGACACTTTGCCTTCATTGTATCCACTCTGAGATTCCGAGATTTTCTCCATTGTTCTTCATGATGATGAGTTGGGAGCACAGAAATTTCCCCGACAGACCAGACCTGCTTCAAGTCTGGGCACCACCTCAGCAGCTCTCCTTTTTAAATACGACACTGGGACACTTCAAACAGCATATGAAAAAGAGAAAATCACACGTGCCTTTACTAATCTACTTTCTGCCATTCAGCTCCTCCTGTGGTGTTTTTAATTCATTGTTTCTGCTTGCATAGCAAAACCTAAAAGGAAGATGGTTCTCAAGGTGATAACTGTGGGTAGGGCAGCCATTGAGATGCAGATATAACGTGAAATTTACACCCTTGTGCAAATTAATCGAAACAAGTTTTTGTGTCTACATGCAGAAAGACAACAGTTAATACGGACATCATGGTCATATTACTTCATACTTATCGTGTTAGATCTGGATTTAGGACCTGGTGAATTAATAAAAATTGTATGGGAATAACCCAGGATGGGGTGCCAAAGCATCACAGGGCACACATATCATTCATACCTATGGGAAATTTGGCAACTCAGATGAACCTTTTCATGTTATTGGACTGTGGGTGGAAAACCAGAAAACCTGCCAACATGACAACATGGGGGGGCTGAACCCCAGAGTATATAGCCATACCTCCCAGCTCTAACCCCACCCCAACAGGCCTGCCAGTCTGTGGGCACATTGCCTTTCCTGTCCATCCACCCAGCTCTAACCCCACCCTAACAGGCCTGTCAGTCTGTGGGCACAGTGCCATCTCTGTCCATCCACTCAGTCATACCACCCAGCTCTAACCCCACCTGAGCAGGCCTGCCAGTCTGTGGGCACAGTGCCTCCTCTGTCCATTCACCTACACCCCAACCAAGCAGGCCTGCCAGTCTGTGGGCACAGTGCCTTT
>JAODKF010000018.1:22671007-22681302 GCA_026779585.1 Mormyrus proboscirostris | reverse complement strand
GAGTGGGACATGGAAGCATCAACATACACACCGAGATCTTTCTCGTAATCAGCTACCTTTATTTCAGTGGAACCCATTAAATATCTGTTCTTTACATTTCTGCTCCCTGCATGGATTACCTTACATTTATCTGTGTTAAATTTCATCTGCTAAGTATCAGCCCAGTCACTCATTAAATGCAAATCCCATTGTAGCCTCTCTGCTGCTAGATCAGTATCTGCTACACCACCCACCTTGGTGTTGTCAATAAGTCAATGTGTTAACCATTAATTAATGGAACACCCAAACATTAACAGTGATTCAGTCATCATATAATCAATATCTATATACATATCTGAAGTAGAGTCTAGAAGCCGGGACTGATTCCGGTAAAGTGCGCCAAGATGTGTGGACTTGCTACTAAGGTGAACCAATAGAGTAGGAGAATTGTGTTTGTTATACATTTGAGCTTGGATTGTTGGTGTTTTGTGACCAATCAGTACTTAGAAGTCCTTATTGGGAACTGGGAGTTATGGCTTATCAACTGGTTGCTCTGTGTGCTGAGTGTGACTTGATACCAAGTGCCAGAGTGTGATGGGAGTGCTTTGCTGAAACTCCTGGCCGCTCTCAGCACATCTGTGTCACCGGACCTGAATGCCACATTCCTGGCTTGCAGCAGAGAACAAACCTCTGCATTCAGCCCGAGTTCCTATTTGTTATAGATGGTGACCTCCTCTGTGGTGGTAACATCATGAACAGAACTTAGAGTTGTAGCTGAGGACAGTCAGGGTATATTCCTCCGGGTCTACTGTACCTCTCCTCCACTTGTAGCTGCATGTTTGAAGACCTACCAATCTGTGCACTGGAAGCAGGCTTGCATCATGGAGTCAGCGTCACATGGCCACACAGTCACAGTTCTCAGTAAAGTTTTTCTGTGCTTGACCAGGGGACGATAGGCTGGAGCCATCATGATGGAAAGGCAGAGATGGGGCTGGGGGATGGATCTGTACTGTATGTACCTCATTTGTTTGTCCAAGATGTTATTTCCCCGTGTCGGTATAGTGAAATGTTGGTAAATTATGAAACATAACTGTCAATTCTGCATAGTTGAGGTCGTCCTCTACCACATAGAATGCCTCCAGATGCTTGTCATGAAGCTCGCTCAAAGCCTCATTAGTGTTAGCGTCTGGCGGGATGTGACGAATACTGCAGCAAGCTTGCAAGGTAAATAATCTGGCCGGTATTTCACAGTAAGATGTTCAATTGACTCGGAACAGTGTTTGCTCCCATAGTACAGTTAATGCTCCAACCTTTGTTTATGTAAACACATAGTCCACCCCTGCGAGTCATCCCTGATCGGTGAGTATGATCCGCTCGGAACAGTTGGAGTCTGTTGATCTGGAAAGCTGGGTCCGGCATGTTGTCTTTTAGCCATGTTTCCGTAAGGCAGAGTACCGCACAGTTCCTCATCTCACGGGAAGCTCCCAGCCTCAGACTTAGATCTACCTTGTTATCCAGAGAATGGACATTGGCTAAGAAGAGTGACGAGATCGGTGGTCTGCTAGCCTTTAGCTTACCTAGCAGGCTGCCCTGTTTACCCTTCTTTTGTTTCTGAGCGCAGCGCTTCCGCCTGGCTCCTAGCCGCTGTACTTTACCTCACCATTCTGATGTTCTCAGAAGCCGTAATCTGCCTAACATAGACATGACTACAGGGGGAACAGTCGTGGTATATCTACTCCTCGATATCCATGGGTTCGACTAAACTGTAAGTCAGGCGCTTGTTCACGCAAGAAACAGAAATACCAGTTAAATCGGGCTTAATTCCGATAGCTGCACCGTGGCGCACCGCCGTCTTAATATTATTTGTATTCATATTATTTATATTTCACTTCATTTATGATGGGTTCATCAGAATGTAACCTCATTATAAGTTGAGGAGCATCTGTATTATGGTTTTGGTGAATGCAATTTTCTTACTGGACCAGAAGTGTCACGTGGCTGTTGATTATTTTCGTGTAACCATGCAGGTAGTTCCAGTAGCCTAATAACGGTTCTACATTAATGCATTTTAAAGGTGATGTTTTACTCATAATAAGCAGTGATTCTTATCGGCATATTCTTCTATCGATTATTTCTTGGCGGTTTCTATGGTAACTTAATGGACTTCCAGCGAGTTGCCTGACCAGACATTCTGTTGTTATAGGGACTATATTTGATAAATTAACTGTGACTAGAATATTCTATTAGGTTCCCTGCCACACAATACAAAATGCATGCATGGAACTAAAGGCAACATATCAAAATAAAATTCAGTTGCAAGTTCAGTGTAAACTAATGTAGCATATCAAAGTAATGGCCAATTACTGCAAAAAATATACAGCCTTCCTTCTCCGACTCAAATAAATCAGAGAGCAGAACAAACATGTAAAAACACTAGAAATGCTGAGCTTCTGTTTCCACATTCAAAGTTGTATAGCGAACAATACCGATTAGTCGGAGAGATGATTGTAAGTCCGGACATATCGGAGGCTGCCTAACCATTAAAGACACCGCCTATGCAGCTGGACGTGGTGCACGACCCACTAGGCAATGCAGCACTGTCCGGCTGGACATAACACATGCTCCACTGGACAGTGCACTGCTTTCTAGCTGAGTGTAGGCTGTCACCCAACTTTCTCTTGTTGGACACAATTGCTGGTACTGACCTCTTTAAAAATGGGAAATAGTGTTGTTAGATCTTATGTCATGTCCCCATTACACCAAATTTAGTACACCAAGTTTACACCAAGCAGCAGAACAAGAGACAACAAAGACATGAAAGGATTTCGTATTTCATATTCACTTTACTTGATGGGGCATAAATAATATAGTACTATGTTATTACTTATGTAAGCACAACCCCAACTCAATCATGCAGCTGTGCAATGGATAGAGAATGGCAGTTGGATAGATGGTGTCTCTTGGCCATGCTTATGAATTGTCATACGGGTGGTCATTGAATAGGTAGGTCATTAAGTCAGGAGTGCCAGTATTGGCTAAAGTGTAGTTCTGTCCCAAGCAAGTCTCTCAGTGTGGTCTATCTCAAATATAGTGCAGGGGCAGCTAGAGTGCCGCAGACTCAGGTGACTGGAAGAGTATTTTGGGAGTAAAATGAATGCATTGGAGTGAATTCTGTGTCAGTGAGTGTATGAGGTGTGACCGTGATAAAATGATTGAGATTGTGCCCTGCCTGATGGTATTATCAGCTCTTACTCTTTCCTACAGACTCCTGCCAGCTGACACTGGACCCCAACACAGCACACAGAGAACTGTTTCTGTCAGAAGGGAACAGGAAGGTGACAAATTGGGCAAAGAAGCAACAATATCCTGATCATCCAGAGAGATTTGATCTCTGGCCCCAAGTTCTGTGCAGAGAGAGTCTGACTGGCTGCTGTTACTGGGAGGCTGAGTGGGATGGAGATGGAGCCCGGATAGGAGTGACTTATAAAGGAATTAGGAGGACAGGAGGGATTGACGGTCTGCTTGGAAACAATGACAAGTCATGGAGTCTGTGCTGTGAAACTGACAGTTACTCTGTCCTGCACAATGATAAACGGACTGTCTTACCCATACAGCCCTCACATTCACGCAAAGTAAGAGTGTATCTGGACTGGGTGGCTGGTACTCTGTCCTTCTACACAGTTTCCTTTGATGGACAGACCCTCCTGTACAGCTTCACCTCCACATTCACTGAAGCCCTATATCCAGCCTTTTATGTTAGTCAATTCTCATCAGTGTCCTTTTGAATGCTGTAATAGCTCACTGTTTTGTTGGATGAATCATTTTTACTTCATCAGAGGGTGAGATGTTGCTGGATGTCCATGATATACTTCTACAAAATGTGATGTATGTTTGATATAAGTAAATGACTAGGTTCGGCCAGCTGAACAAACATGCTAAATACAGTGGTACCTTGGAACACAAACTTAATTCGTTCCAGAAGGCTGGTTGAGTTGCAATTTTGTCGAGGGCCAAGTTGAATTTTCCCATATGAAGCAATATAAATGAATTTAATCCATTCCAGACCCCAAATGATTTTCTATTTACACTTGTAAGTAACTAATGATAAAAAGCATTAACAATCAATATAAGATTAATAATACACACATAAAAGCAATAATAATAATTAAATAAATGACAATCCCACACTCTGAAGTGAGAGCAGACACGCGTGCACAACCTTCAGTATGAAAAATGCTATTTAAAAAAAAAAAACAGGGATATTTCATGTTTTGTCAGGTCTACTTTATTTCATTTGTTAATATACATCCAGTCCTGCATTTCAGGCCTGCAGCACATTCCAAAAAAAACAGGTGTTGACACAGGGGTAATTTAGGACTAGAACTGAGGTAAAAAAAAATAATAATAATGCTGCTGTGATTTCAAGCACATGTCAACGGATGATTGTCATCATGTTTTAGTATAATAGCAGTATCCATGAAAGGCTGTTCATCAATAGCTGATATTACCACATGGGCAACCACATTGTCAAACACTACAATATGGAGTTACATTCATAAATGCCAGTTAAAACTTTTTTGTGCAAAAACAATAAGCCATATGTAAGCCAAGTCCAGAAGCAGCGTCAGTTTCTCTGGGCTCAGAGACATTTGTAATAGACCATCTCACAGTGGAAACGTGTATTGCAATCAGACGAATCAGTATTTCAGATCTTTTTTGGGAGAAATGGATGCTGTGGGCTCTGGACCAAAGACAAGAAGGACCATCCAGACTGTTATTAGTAGCAAGTCCAAAAGTCAGGGTCTGTTGTGGTGAAATAAAACTGAAAAATGCGACAATGATGACCCTGTGCACATCTCAAGACATATTTGCAGGAAGAATGGAACAGAATATCTCTTCATTGATTAGTATTGTGAGTGCCAAACTGTCATTTAAGTGTTGTGAGAAGGAATGGCAACATTACAAAGTGATGAATGCTTTACCGTCCCTTTTGAACTGTTGCAGTCCTGAAATACAGGAATGGATGTCCATCCATCCATCCATTATCTATACCACTTTATCCATTTGGGTCGCCGGAAAGCTGGAGCCAATCCCAGCATCTTCGGGCGAGAGGCAGGGTACACCCTGGGCAGGTCACCAGTCCACCAAAGGCCAACACAGACAAACACACTCGCATTCACACCTATGGACAAATTAGAGTAGCCAGTTAGCCTAATCTGCATGTCTTTGAACTGTGGCAGGAAACCAGAGAACCCAGGGGAAACCCACACATGCAGGGGGTGAACATGCAAAAGAAATGGATGTATATTAACAAATTAAATGAAGTTCCCCAGACAAACATGAAATGTCTTGGGTAATGTCTCCTATGAAATAAAAGTCAAAGTAAATTTCAGAATAACTCCTTTTTAAATTTGCATTTTCCATACCATCTCATCTTTTTCTGATTTGGTATTGTGTAAATAAGTGATTATTTAAAAAGAAATTAAAACTACAGTAAATATTACGGTAATTTAACTCACCATTATATTCTGCAGGGGGCTGAAAACTGGGCACCAGCTTCCACCCAAAAACCTTCACACTCTAGGTGTTTACAGACTGCACAAGGTCACCTGGGTGCCTCACAAGTGAGGCAGGCTTCACTGACTGGGATGCTGCTCCACGGTGCTGGTTCCATCTGTTCAGGCTTTCCAGAAAGCACAGCTGAAAATCCAGACTGTTTGCACTGATACCTTAATGCAAAAACAAACAATATAATCAGCAAAACCATAAACTCAGATTAGTAGTTCTACAATGACTGCTGAAGTGTGCATGTTAAATAGCAAATTTATGTTATATAATTGGGGATTAGTAAATAACGTTTACATGGAATGAACCTGACAGCCTTGTGCTGGGTTATTCCTAAAATGTGGCTGAGGAGGGAGGAGGCAGCTTTTAGTCACTATGGTCCCAAACTCTCCCAGAAAACCTGGAAGCTACTGAATGTCATACTACATTCAAAACCAGGCTAAGAATGCATCTTTTTGTCATTGCATGTAATAATCTACAATAATCAGTTGTTTTATTATTTTATGTATGTATTAAAGCTGTGGAAAAAATTGAGACCACAGCACAATTTTTTATTTCACTTATTTCTCAATTTATGGGTGTGTGTCTGTAAATAATACATACATACATATATTTGCAAACTGCAGCAGGGTTCTTCTCCGTATCTCCTTACTGAAGGGATTCTTCCTTGCTTTGTGGGACTTCAGTCCTGCTTTTAGAAGCCTGATACAAAATGTCCTAGCAGTGCACTTCACACCTGCACTTAATGTTTCCCATTCCTTTTGAAGGTCACTTGATGTCACCCTACGATTCATGAGAAACTGTTGGATAAGTTAATGGTCATCTCTGGCATTAGAAAGTTGCTTCTGGCCTTTACCTGGCTTGTTCCTGGTCGTTTTCAGTGTCTCCTGCTTCACCTTATTCTTGTGTACTGCTGTCTTAGAAATTTTGAAACAGTCAGCAACCTGCTGCTCAGCGTAGCCTTTTGCCAGCAGAACAACAATTAAACTAGCATTTAAAAAAGCAGATTCGTTTAAAAACATGGAGTGGTCTCATTTCTCCATGGATTTATAATCAGCTATGTTTTAAAACTAATTCTACTTTCATTTTTTTCGGTGTATGCTTATTTTAATTCCTTTTTTTAAATGTATGTAACGCACTTTGTAAACCCCATGATTAAAATAGTGGCATATAAATAGAGATTGATTGATTTATTGATTGACTGACAGTAAAATGACTGCCTGCAATTTGGGAGAGTGACGCCTTCTTTGGTGGTGTACCCTGTTATGGTGTAGAGAAGCACACCTGACTCACCCTGAATATCCTTTTCATGTCTTTTCTGAACTTGTCAGATGTGCTCCATCCTCTCTTGGTCTAGCAGAGACACAACAAGCAGGTCTCTGCTTTGTGGTCCCATCAGCTCTGCATGAAGCCAGTCAGTTATAACAACTTGTCTGCCTTTGGCAATGCAGAGCCAGGTCCTCTCTTATGATCTACTGGTCCAGCAGGTCACCAATAACACCAGGCACCCCCTCTCACATCAGCTGTTTCCTCTTTTCATGACAGAGCAATGTGACACCCTCAGCATCCCACTGAAAAACATAGCTGGACAGGCGTGTCATGAGGATGGGATACAGAGGACGTGCATCACTGGTGCATCTGGCTGCTAGACGCAGCATGATATGGCAGATGTCCAGCTTCACCACCAGTCATCCACTATATCTTGCCTTAAGTTTAGTTTGTCCACCATCCTCTAGGAAACAGTCAGTATCCACATATAAGAGTTTTGGTGGAGCCACACATGCCTGCTCATACCTCCAGATGAGGTCAGCTACCAACAGGTCCAGATCAGAACCCTCCTAAGCAATGAGGACACTGATTATTTTTTTTTCTTTTTTTTCACAACTTTATTGATCCCCATGGGGAAATTCCTTTTTTGGGGAAATTCTTTTTTATGCCTCCTTCAACTTGCTCTTTGTAGAGCAAGCTGTCCGCGAAGGGTTGCCAGTTATTATGGGCTCAATGTCTAAGTGGGCTTGCGTTCATAGTGGGGTACGGCAGGGTTCAATTTTATGACCACTATTGTTCCTAGGTTACATAAATGATAATGATATAAGTGACGTTATTTTTTTCAAATGCAGTGGCCTACACAATGAATATGGATAGGTGTCACCACGCTTTTAATTGTTTGAATAGTTTGTCAATGGTCCATTAGTCTGGATTGTCATTGTCACTGCACCCACACACCCATTCCTTTGGATAGTTAATGTGAATTTTTACGAAATAAGAGACAACAATAGCCTTTTCGCCATTTATAGCATGCGACGGATTAAACACTGAATAAAAAGTGCAATCACATTATATTACTAGAATAATACAAAACAATAAATGAATATTATAGCAATTAATTGTGGGTCCTGATCAGGATGCCAAGCTTCAAAACAGTTCCTGTCTGGTTGAAGGCAAAGGTACACATCACATGCTTTGCACTTCCAAGGGGTTTTTGCATGTATAATAATATCATAGTGCCTGGGTATGTCCTGGGTATAACGTTAAACTGCATCCAGCCTTGCAAGTGGTCCTCCAACTTGCAGGGAAACAATTTTTGGGGGGGTTGGTGGGAAGATTGACATTCCAACCACAGTAAACCAGCTCAGAACTGCTCGATTTAAACAAGCATGATATTCTTCTCCTCTCCACGGGAATAGCTCTGCTACAGCTACCCACAGGAATGCTGCATGTACCACGAAGGTGATGAGGTTAAGCCTTCGGGAACCCCATCCCCGGACAAGTGGAAACCATCAGAAAGCCAATAGGGTCAGGCCTGTTGGGGATTGGGGCTGGTGTGGTGCTCAGGTTGTGTCATGACCTGCGCATCCAGTCCTCGCTTGTGCCACGCCCCCTCATCATCCAAGTGTGCTTCCCCGATTGTGCCCAGCTGTTCCCCGTTAATTCAGCTTCTGTCATGTATATTAGTCCGTGTCCAAGACATTGATGTCTTGTGCTTGCTGTTTGCCCTGGTCTTCCAAATTAATCCTTCGTTGCCCGACGTTCTGCCTGCCTGCCTTGTCTTTGCCCACTGCAACCCGCTCGCGCGCCGCGGAACGTAACAGGTTGCCTGCTGCATGGCAGTACTTGGGTACCAGTTTGAGGCAGCCCATCCGGGTAGGCGTGTGGAACACCTTGTCTCCCTGGCAAGATGACCATCTTCCTCTGCTGTCAGTGGAGTTTCATAAACTCTGTGTGTTGGTGGCAGCACTCTCTGAGGTATGCAGACCGGGGGAGTGGCCAGATCTCTGTAGGTGGGTATACCTACTTTTGGTCTGGTCGGTCTGATGGCTGCCATATTCAGGAAGCAGCTGTTGCTTGTAGCGGATTGGCTCCTCTCAATGGTGTCTGATGTCACTTATGTTCTTATGTCACTCCTTTCAATTATGAAACTCAGGATAAGGCATTCCTTGGGTGTCTTGTTTGTTGTTTCAGTGTATGCTGTGACCCTGGTGAGTGATCTCTCGTCGAAGGAGAAATTTTACTTGCAAATTTGCTTGGTGGCTCAAGGGTGCCCACGAGATGACACTCCTCTGGTCATGGGTGACTTCAATGCGACCACTGGCACTTACAGGGCTGGTTATGCGGATTGTATCGGTCCCCATGGGTCTGGAGACTGGGGTGGAGATGGGCTTCACGTTCCTTGACTTTGCAAAAGGGCAGGGGCTGCGGGTCACTGGATCCTGGTTCCAACGCCCTGAGCTGCATCGTTGGACTTGGTACTGGTGCTACAGAGAAGGAGATCGATCACATCCTCATGGGCAGACACTATAGGCTCCTGCAGAACTGCAGAGTCTACAGAAGTGCCCAGTTTGTGAATTCTGACTACAGACTTGTTGTTGCTACTCTGAAGATTCACCTTAGATCCAGTAGGCTACCACCTACAAGGAGTATGAAGCTGGACTCCAAGGTCGGGCTGTTTCTGATGAATTTGCACGCAGCTTGTGTGAGGAACTTGCAGACTTGGGTGTGACTGCTGACTCTAATGTGATGCGGGAGACCTTCCACTGATCAGCTGTAAACCACTGAGATTGCATGGGTGGTAAATCAGCTAGGGGTAGAGAGGCAGCAGGGATCTGTAGTATCCGGGGTAAAATTCTCTTAAACTGTAAAAAAAAAAATGCTCCGCCAACTAAAAAAATTTAAAGAAACATACTTCAATACATTTTTGAGTTAAGTCAACTCAGTTACAAAAGTTCACCAAACGATAGACAGAGGTTCAGCTAACTTTGACTTCAGTGTTAAGGCAACACTGTAATGCAAGTTTGATTAACCTAAGTACAATAATCTAAGTTCCAATAAACTTGGATTGTTAAATTGTCAACACTATTTTTCAAGTTCAATTAATATACGTACAGAGGTTTAGTCAGCTTTGTTTGATGAGTCAAATTAAATTTAAATAAACCTGCCTTGTTTAGGTGACATTTTAAGAGATAATGTTTTCATTCATTTTTTTAAATAGCAAGATTCAACTGTAATATTTCAAGTTGCCTTGTTTCCTAAAAAAACTTGTATAAGAAATATACAAACAACAGGAGGCCATTCGACCCATCAAGCTTGTTTGGGGAGAACTTAACTAATCGCTCAGAGTTGTTAAAATCTTATCTAGCTTTGATTTAAAGGAACCCAGGGTTTTAGCTTCCGCTACACTACCGTGTTTCCCCGATGATAAGACACTGTCTTATATTTTTTGAAATGCCAAAATATGCCCAGGTCTTATTTTC
>JAODKF010000018.1:22361493-22379019 GCA_026779585.1 Mormyrus proboscirostris | reverse complement strand
CAAGGTCTAAAACTTTGTAGGTCTTGCTTCTTCGAATGTCTAAGAGAGCCTGTCGACTGTACTTGTATTCCGACATAAACTGATGTGAAAAACTTGCAAACACACACTTGCTTGATGAACAAAACACTGCATTATCGGGAGAGCGAGAGGTCGCTGCGTCCACATGCACCACCATCTTGCACATCCATTATTATTATCATACATTATATATTTGTTATGCCATTACACTCATCTTTATTTTAATGTATATTGTAAATATGTCAGATTTTTATGTAAAGCTTGTAATTTGACATCAAAGTATAGACATTGCAAAATGCAGTTTAGAACACTTGCAGAAACATAATAAAAGTACTTAGTGAGCAATGCTGGCAGTTTGTTTTGATCCCAGATATCTGATCACCAAAGCCTTAGCTACATGAAGATGACTAAACGGTGTAGTTGCAACATTCAGTTAGATAAATAAATAAGAAAATGCCACTATTTCTAGCTCCTTTCATTGAATGTGTAGCAACTTTCATGTGTATGAATGAGCCATTGTCATCTGGCCACGTCCCTACCCCCCTTTTATGGCGCTGACAGGGATATATCTGGATCGCGTTTTACCGCTGCGTTGTTCCTCAAATTACCATGCAAATGCGATTTGAATATGCGCTATTGCGGCTATTTAGAATGTAAATAGCGATCTTCAAATAGCGATTGACAGCGACACTACACGCCCCCGATGCTGGTAAAACAAAGTAAGGTGACATGGTTTACTTTTTTGCTGATTTAACCTAATTTAAAAAACTTAACTTTTGTTCATAATTCTACACTAAGATTTCTGCAAGATATAAAGTGAAATAGACGCAAAATGTATGCTGCATCGCCGACAATGTACTCGACCTGAGAGGCCCCTCAGCCACTTTTGGGGTAGTCTGACATGCCTTGACATTTTAAAATATTTCACCTATCTAAAAAACATTTATCCCAAAGGGTTACATGTGTTTTTATTTAGCACAAAGTTAGCATCAATAATCTGAGACCACTTAGAATGTTATTATTCTATTTTTTGTTAAAATGAACTTTAAACATGCTTTTAAAAAAACCTATTTTCAGACATGCTGAGAAAGTGTAAAAAATCACATTGAGCCCATCAGTCTGGAATGTCACTGCACCCCACACCCATCACTTTGGAGAGATAGTTTGAAATGCAAGAAAACTAGCAACAATAAAATCCTTTTCACAGTTTATTGTAGATGGAATGAAAAATGAAAACTGTGACCATATAAATATGATGCAGTGCCTATGCAGAGTTGACGGAAATAAAATAATTCACTATTGGTTCATTGTTGTTGGTAGATGGTTGATGTTTGCGATATTAGATAGTTAGAGATTCTCCGTGTTTAGATTTTGTTATTTAGTCTTTGTTTATCCTCATTAGTTTTTGACCAATCGTGGCCCTTTTGATTTTTATTTGTAGTGTTTCTTGTTTTGTTTAATAAACCCAGTTTTGTTCTTAGAGTCGCAAGTGGGTTGTCCACCTTTTCTGCCTGCACCATGCCACGTCTCCGCTCCAAACCTGCCCAAGTCCATGACAGCTACAGCATTCTCTGTATTTTAGCCCCTGCTCCACATTGTACTTTGCTCTGCCACATATCACTTTACTTTCCCATATTTAATGTTGCATTATATCAGGGTTTCCGCGCAGTAGTAAAAAGTAGTAAAAGGTAGTAAATGAAATCAGATAAAATTAAGGGCCTTGAATAGTATTAAAAGGTTGGATATGAAATTTGACTTGGTAGTAAACTTTTCATCATCCACCTCAATATATTATGAGTTTCCTGCTTGTCTATGTGTTTTAGCTTCAACTAATTAAAAAATATGTGATATACGTGCTAGCAGGTCCTGAGTCGGAATTAATAGCCTATCAGAGTTACGCTGACGCCATTTCTCCGCCTTTTAGTTGGGTTGATAACCCGTCATTTAAAGACTGGCTTAAGCCGGTCATGGGGAATGACCGGAAAGCATTCTGCAGTATATGCAAAAAACTGTAAATCTAACCTGGAACGACGTTACTGCGATCAAATCTCATTGAGAATCTGCCAGTCATCAGCAGCAGATTCGCGTGTGGGGCGAGCAGTTCCCAATTTCGTTGATCGGTGATACTACACGGACCGGTGGCGTGTATTATGAAGGGGGTTTAACCAAATCAGATTTAACCTCAAGTCAATTTGTGAACGTGAGGTTGACAAAATCAGGTTGTGTCAATCGGGGGTGTGTTTCACAAACAACGATAGAAGTTAGCATTAATGTTGCATCGTACAATAGTAGTTCAAACTAACCAACGTCCGAAGTATGACTGTTTCCCAAAACCGTCGTACCACAGTAGTACGAACCACGTTAGTTAGTTGGGACTACTGTGGTACGAACTACAATGGTTCCAGCACTGATTGGTCAGACTCACGGTGAGACTACCATAGTTCAAACTACAATGGTTCCAGTGCTGATTGGCCAAACTCATGGCGAGTCATGCACAACAACAAATAAACTACTTTCACAGGTGGTCGCGAACAAAAACTTGCAAACTATTATGCAAATATAATATCATGCAAATATATTATAATCACACACACACACACACGTATGTGTGTGTCATGAATTTATTGTGTCAGTCACATAACACCAATAATATGAACAATAGTGATCTCGGCAAAATAATGAAACACTTCTTGGAGTGGTCAACAGAAGAACTTTTAGCTATGACATGCATTTTGTGAAAGACGCTCCATCTGTAATTACGTTGATTTCAGTTCATCATGTTTCAATCACACTATGAACACTTACAAATTCCTGTGGTCTGTACAACAAAGGGGGTTTAACAAAATCAGATTTAACCCTGAGTTAATTTGCAAATGCAGGGTTGACAAAATCGGGTTGTCTCAATCAGTACGACAACGCCAGTTAAGAAGTTGATTTGTTACATTGGTGTTAACTGCATTGGAGTTTGTGTGCGTTCATATAAATGGAGCACGTTCGGCAGTGCAACTCACCATTTGACTTATGGTGCGATTGCCATACTTCACAGAGGAAGACTGCATGCTAATTACTGTATGCAGGATTATGAGGAGCTTATATTAACACTCCAAAGAAAGTCTGATACCACTGCAGCCAGCAAAAGCAGGCAGGCTTTTGGCAACATATTTCCCACCGAGTAAATGTATAATTATATTTTCATGGTCATAAAACGTGGTATAAAATATCTCACAACCGAGTATTATACTATGAAGTGTTTTCTGAAAGGAATTGAAATACTGTTAATAAATACAGAGGCTCGCAGATCTGACACAATTCAGAAGTCACCTATTATTTGCTGCCCAGCCAACACATCTATGTGGGGCCCGCATGGGATGCACTTGAGCTGATATGTGGGCCCTACCTGGGAAACCCAAGTGGGGCCCAGTCAATTTTGTCCGCAGTTTCTATGGTGGCCCCACATGGGTAGTGGTGGCTTGATGGTTAGGGAAGTGCATTTGTAATCGAAAGATTGCAGGTTTGAATCCCCCACCAGCAAGTCACTGCTGAGGTACCCTGAGCAAGGTACCATCCCCAAGCACTGCTCCCTGGGCACTGAATTAGCTGTCCCCTGCTATGTCACGAGAGTCACATATGGGTTAAATGCAGAGGACAAATTTCGTTGTTGTGTACTGTGGCGTGTTAGCAATGACCACTGATTACCTAATTCTAATTGATGGGCTCCATATAAGGCCCATATGGATAACTCATCTTGGTCTTATGTAGTGCTCATTTTGTAGGTACATCCTATTTGTCATTTCACAGAAAACCCCTAAATACCTACTTTATTTAATAGCACACTGAAATTTAAACTGGATTGTTTCAATGAGAGAGATCAGTAGTATAATTATTATAAGTATAATTATTGCTTTAATTAACCAATACAGTATCTCTTTCAAACATACAATTGAAAAAAAAACAGCAAATGTTGTTAACCATCATAGTAACAACACACATTGTACTACTACTCTTTTAGGGGGAAGATGAACTTTCCAGGCATAAGAACAAGATGAACGTTTAGAGTCCAAAATGGAGCTGATAGGGACTTGCATGTAGTTCAGCTCCTCACTCCTGCCATCCAACAGCCCTAAAAAGAAATAAATCAAAGAACAAAATAATTAACCATTCAGCCTTTTACTCCGTTCAGTCGATTCATATAAGTCTGGTTAACTTTATAATTTTTGTGCCTCACGTCAACATGTTCTAGATCACTGGTCTCCAAACTACAGCTTGCCATGTCATTTTGGGTGACCCCCTGTAACATCTGTGATATATTGCATGCAGCCTGCACAGGAGTCAAACACTGTTCAATGATAACTTACTTGATTTCCTTCATTTTGTTCTCTATGGTGACTCATAACAGCATTAATTAATTTATAGATGAATAAAATTATTTATTTATAAATGCATCTAAAACTGAGCATCTAGTTATAATTTAGTAAAAATCCTACTTCTTTTTCAGTGACATATGTGGTCGTCTATACTGTGATGTCACAATGCTTGCTTGGCTCATGTTGGCAAGTCTGGGATTTAAAACTTCTAGGATTTATTATTATCAAACCTTTGTGCTTTATGTTTTCATTTAAAATTAAGCTTGACACTTACCGATCTTGGTTGCCACCTTGGGCCCTCGCAATTCGATTCCGTCCCCTGTGCCGGGCACCAATGAACCACTTTGACACCGTCTTTTCAGTATCTTTTCCTGTAATGTTGCTTGTATGAACATTTTTTTTCCAAGCCGCCTGTGAATGACGGAGCAAAAAAATGTTATTACTATTAATATTTTGCCAAATTTAATTGTACAGGTGAACACTCACTTACATATTGTCACGTTCCGTGAGCGGCGAGCAGGCAAGGGAGGAGAGAGCAGCCAGATTGACGGTGAAACGGGGGTTTATTGGACAGACAAGTAATCAAAACAGGCATTGACGGGGTAAGACGACAATGGCGGATCTGGGAAGACTGACTGAAACGCGGACTAAATACAAGAGACAAGCAGCAGTAACAAGACACAGGTAACCACAATCGGGGAATCACACGAGGTAATGAGGTGGGCGTGGCACACACGAGGATCGGACGGAGCTGGACGTGACACATATGATGTAAAATTTAAATTCTGCTTTGGGCTAGGTTATATGACCTTAAATCAATATCATGATTAATTAAACCATTTTACCTCAATTATGATTAATAAATTTTTCCCCCTCGCGGTTCACTGACAAGGTTAGTACTGTTAATATGTAAATATGCTCAACTATTAAAACTTGAATATTTCGTTATAATAAAACAGTGCATTTGTTATCTGTGGTTTTAAAATAATAAAATAATTTAAGGAAACAGTTTGAGATGATGAACTATTTGTGGTTATTGATGTAATACAACTGAAATAAATGCCCACATCACTTGCTTGGTCACTGACTGTCCAAATATGCAACCAAACATCAAGCAACCAAACCCGAACACCACAGCCAGACTAATCTCTTCAAAAAACTGGAAATGAACAGGCATGATTACAAACTTTGTGAAATAATAGTAATGAGTTATTTTGAGGGTGGTGCAGTGGTTAGCACTGTTGACTCACACCTCTGGGACAAGGGTTCAAGTCTCTGCCTGAGCTACGTGTGTGGAGTTTGCATGTTCTCCTCATGTTGTCGTGGGGTTTCCTCCAGGCACTCCGGTTTTCTCCCACAGTCCAAAGACATGCTGAGGCTAATTGGAGTTGCTAAACTGCCCCTAGGTGTGAGTGTGCCCTGTGATGGGCTGGTCCCTGGCCTAGTGCCTGTAGCTTTTGGGATAGGCTCCCCCACGGCTGAGAAGGTTAAGCGGTTTGGAAAATGGATGGGTTATTCTGAACATACACATTTTCTCTTCTTTTCTTATGTGTGCTCTTTTACAAGGTACAAGCTGCTCGAGTTTATGAATTTTGCTCCATGTCACACTCTGGACAGGGTGGGGTCTCATGATAACACAAGAGAT
The DNA here is from genome assembly GCA_026779585.1 of Mormyrus proboscirostris. Classification (NCBI taxonomy): domain Eukaryota; kingdom Metazoa; phylum Chordata; class Actinopteri; order Osteoglossiformes; family Mormyridae; genus Mormyrus; species Mormyrus proboscirostris. The sequence goes on along the minus strand of JAODKF010000018.1, from coordinate 22,372,992 downwards.
AATATGTTTTTAAGGGCTCCATAAGAAAATGAAATAATGACATGGGCAAGATTATTTTCGTTAGAGGTTCAGAATGTTGATTTTGATAAATTGCCCAGCCATACTTCTGCTTGTTCTTTAAAGGCAACTTATATACTGAATACCCTCCAATCTGATACAAACATTTAACAGATAGATAATTCTGTACATACAGATAGATAATTCTGTACTTTCCATGGCGCCCAACAAAGTTGTACTCTCTTGACAAAGGGTGGTCCATAAGGAAGGCCATCATTCTTCTTGTAGCTTCTGTTCCATTGCTTCAACATCTGATACAGCCTTCAGGGGGAAAACAGTACCCGCAGGGAGTGCTACCACTGCCATTACGGTGTGTCATGCTCCGTGAGGAGTGATTGTATCATCTTCCCATGAATCCTCTGTGTCTCTTTGATTTCCTCCAAGATGGTTAGGCGGCATGCAAACATGCCCTCTGTAAATGCAGAGTTTGCACCTTGCATAAGTCTGCTGGGAGTGTCTGGTCTTGAAGGTGGAAGTGACTGGACAAAGGGATGGGTGCTGAGTGAGTTAGTAGCCTTTGACAGCAGATTCTCTGTAACTGGAGGAGGTGGATGCCCAGCATTGGATGGTGGATGCCTAAAACAGCCTGCTTCTTCAACAGAACTTGACAGATATCTTGGCCTTGGAAAGCATAAAAGAAACACAGAAGCAAATCTTAACATCTTTGACTTAGTGTAAAACAATGTTTCTAACGGAAAGAATGCAAAATTATCATTGCATTATGAGAAAAGGACTTTTCGCCAATGTACATGAATGTGTCATGATTGAGAAATAGTCTTACCTCCTTCTCCGCTTCCCTTTCTGCATTCTTCCTCCAGACTCTGTGTGCAGGTCAGAGTTTGCCTCAGACTTCAAAAGTTTTGTCCTTGCATGGGCATAGTTTCCAGTAGGTGATACATCAAAAATAGGAAATGCTATCATTCCTTGTTTGTTTTTGATTTAGAGGCAATCATAATCAGATCATTATAACTCCTTAAAAACATTACCTGCTTTTCCCAAGACACAAACTTTAAACTATGGTCAGTTTGCATTTGGAACAATTTCTTTCTTCACTACCTTGCTGATGTTGACTTTTCCTGGTGGCCTGTAACAAGTATCGTCTTCTGGTCCTGTGAACCTCTTGCAAGGTACAACAGCTACACCTCCACCAGCCAAAAGCCAAAAAGTCCACAACAGCAAATGGTAGCATACTCAAAAAAGTAAAAATAAGCAGACTAGTGCAACTCTGGCATTGCCACATATCCAGATTTAAAAGGCAAGAGGACAATTTTGTCCTTAATTCTTCAGCTGACACAACATTCAAGTCTTTGGATAATTTGGAAACAAAGTAAATTCCAAGGCATGTTGAGTCAATTGGGCAGAAGAAAAAAGATCCATAGTTTTCAAAAATATTGCACAGTGACAATTGTGACAGCTTCACAAGAGCATAAAATATTTCTCACAAAATGAGAATTCTTCCCCCTTATGAAAAACTTATCGCCTTGAGAACAAGAAATGAATGTCTGTCCATACCACTGCCTGTACTGCTGGCATGCTCCAAATCCTTCAATCAATGGGCCAGATACATGGAGCTGTTTAAGGGAAGGGGAAATATATATTTTCTTTGTTTTTGCCATTCTTTGTTTCTCATGGATGCGCCTGACAATTTGCTGAACAGGGTTGTGTGGCTTACGTACAATCTTTTTAAGTCTACCTAAAAATGTTTCAAAAGGGAAGCAGGAAATGCTATCCAAAGGACCAAATTTACATGCATCTTGAGGAATGTGTACCAGAGAATGTACGTTATATCCAACAAATTCAAGCCAAAATCTTTGACAAAAACCACAGAAGTCAGGGCTAAGAAGAATTCTTATAGATACTGACAAAAGCATGAAGTTTCTATATATTCTACTGGGAATATTATTAAGAAGAACAAGCAAAAATTGCCTCAATTCAGTTGCTTTCCACATGCTAATTTCTAAGATAGACCTTGCTTTTCCTTGCAAAATTCCTGGATAAATACTGTCTTACAGAAGCCATAAATGCCGAAATCACTGTAAGAATTTGAAAAGATTGCCTGATTTTCAGAGGGCCTTTTATCCTAAAATAAATCAGCTTGCACAACACTCACAAACACACAAGGTGCATGTAGTCAAGCACAAAACCTGAAACTAACCCCACATCTAACTGGTTTAGGGGTGAAACCCCAGTTTGGTGCTCTTTGTAACCTCTGTCCCTAAAAATTTGATCTGTCCGTTACTCAGCAGAAAACACAGCAAAGGAGTCCATTTACATATACATCTTTTTGTGTGCAACGCTCAAATGCATAATAGCCAGTATGACCCTTCACACATTTGAGGAAAGCCCATGCTGGAGCATCACAAATGAACACATCAGGAGCACAACTCTAAAATTGACACCATTATATTGAATTCCCTCCTTTATAACAACTTTAAAATCTTGAATAAATTAATTCAGATACTCTTGCAGACAAGAGGGTTTTGTCACACCTGAGTACAAGCCAATCACAAACACATCTGAACCTGGAATTTCCTTAATCCTGCCCAGAATAGGGCACAAACTCACACTGGTGCTATGGGATAAAGGTAGACCATCAATATTAATTCTAAGTAAGCGTGTCAGTAAGATCTCTTATATCAAAATCTAAAAATTCTAATTCTGCCACAACTGCATTCTTAATTCCAAAATGATAGTATGACCCCCCTGCTACATTTTTCACATCACACTTGCAGTCTGTAGCCATCAGTGTTCTAGCATCCAAGCTTGAAAGTGCTTGAAGACCTTTTTGTCTGAGAATTTTGAGAAGAGCAGACAATGCATTTCGCGATATATTATATTTTGCAGCCCACTCCGCAATTCCATCTGTGTCATCTGATGTTTCTGAAGCTGTATCTGAATCTGAACATGCAATATGCAGTTCAAAGTCATTGGTGCATTCAGAAAATTCTTCAGGCATCCTATTTTCAAAATCACAGAATATGTCGGAGTCTAAAGCATCATAAAAATGATCAGTTGAACATTCATTTCCTGCTGTGTGTACAACATCTTCGTCACAGTCACGATAGCCTGAATGCTCCAATGCTTCAATCTCAGTGCAGTCATAATGGCCAGATTGAGAACTACTGTCTAGTTGTGGATAACATTCATTCAGAACAAAATGAAAATGCTCAGTCTGTCATGATCCGCTCCGTCCGATCCTCCCGTGTGCCACGCCCACCTCATTACCTTGTGTTCCTGCCCCGATTGTGATCACCTGTGTCCTGTTAATCCCTGAGTCTTGTGTGGGTCATTGTGTATTGTCGCCGATGTTCATGCCTGTCTGCCGTGTTACCCAATTAAACCCCGTTTTCCCCGTCAACCCTGGGACTCGTGCCTCCTTACCTGCTTGCCTGCCTCACGCATCGTGACACAGTCACTTTTGCAGCAATTTTTCTTCTCTTTGTTTTTTCTGAATGTTCCATTATCTCTGAAAAGACAAAAAAGGCTATTACTTTTGGAAGTTAATTTTCTAATTGAGGCGAGCCTGTATGGTGTATATATAAGTTACTGTGGCTAAGTTGACTGGGAACAAAAAATAAGTAAGATCAAGCATGAATGCCATTATTTACACAACTATTATGAAAAAGTGCTACAAAAATCCTTAATGAATAAAAATGAATACTATGGCTATCTGTCTAATTTAACTGAGGACTGTCAAAGACTGAAGCTGCCTTTTGCAGATATTTTCCCAATAACATTCACAATTATTCCAGCAAAATTAATGTGCTTTGCGGTAGCTGGAAAGTTATAATTATATGACATGAGAATACTGATTTCACATTAACCTGCAAGGTGGTTAGCAGGTGACCACAGGTGTCTAAACTATTTAATTTATTATTTTCATTCAGTAATAGAGCATTATTTCATAAACAATATGCCTACTTTCCTCTGTCTATTAATTACATAAATAACAAAAATAAACAGTATATGCTTGTTTCATGTTCAGTGCATGAACCCTTACAGCACCAGACAATTCAATATATTTATGGCAATGAAATATCACATGGTGGAAAAAAGTCCTCCTCCCATCCCACATGGAACTGGTAAATTTTTGGTTTCTTACCTGGTCCGGCTCCCCCACTTATTTTTTATATATATTTTTAGTAGATATAAATTGGAAGGCTAGCTGGGTCACTTTGCTTGCTGGAGTTTTGCATTAGCTTGCAATATATTCACGTTTTCTGCCTGGTGACCCGTGTGATCAGAGATACGTTAGAAAAGAAGGGATCTAAGATGTTATGGTAACCTAATGTAATAAAGTTTTAATTAAGCAACAGCAAACTGGCTGCGCTTTACATCTATCAAACGGCATCTAAAAAAATGTTTTTGAATGTAGCACGATCTACCCGCGCTACCTTTGCGATCTACCGGTTGTTCCGATCAACGTATTGGGCAGCCCTGTGCTAAGCGGTTTCCTTCATTCTTGCTGTAATGGCAAAAAATATGGCAAGAAGTACAGCTAAAAACATAGCAAGCTATTTTACCAAACTAACACCATTACCTAAAAAATTCCAATATATCAAGAAGGCTAACTAAACGGATTTCATTTAAGCTTGGAAAACCCCAGGAAGCCGATCAGTTAGACATAACTTTATTACTGAATGTTCATTTAAATGCAACCCAGATATGTGTAAAAGTAGTGTTTCACTTTTAACCCAAAAATACCTTAGTTTATACCTGTTGTACACTGGCTCGCCTCAGATTCGCAGTGATGGTATGAGCCAGATAAAGAGGTGGGAAAGTCTGATGAGTTTGGGCGGGCGCGTGCGGGGAGTGTGGATGCATGCGCTTATGTATTATGTACTCACAGCCTCATACATTGATTATTTTGCTGAATGGAAAACTGGTCGGACAAAATAGCATGTAGGCCGTATAAAGTTTATATTTTATTAAAATTGCTCAGATGTGCCAAGACATTAGCTCATTAAAATACAAACAAACAAAAATGTGTAAATATAGACAATTGATGCAGCTTAATTCCAATTCCATTTTTTTCCTTTGAAATTTTTATCCCACTGGGGCCCATGTAGAACCCATGTTCTCTGTGTACGTGGTATGCCCATTTCTAGCCCATTTGAATTCATATGGATTGCCCACATGGGCCCCAACACCAGCCCACTTAAAAGCCTAACCTAAGCCCATGCCCACTTGTAGCCCACCTAGCCCAAGTAAAGCCCACGTGGGCCCCGTTTGTATGTGTTGGCTGGGTAATGTAATGCTCCCTAAAGTTCCATTAATGTGATATTATTCATAATGTAAACCTAATGTTAACAATAACTTAACTGATCCGATTTTAAATGCAATTGTAGTACAAGGAAAGCGTACGTGGCAGCAAGTGAAGATGAAATATAAAAACATCATGTCAAGTGGTAGGGCTATGTATTTATATTTCTACTCATTATGAAATGTTGTGTCTAGTCTCCACTTAATAGTGTGTTTACGTTTTACAGCTAATAAGAAAAAGGTGTCTTTTCAAATTACACTTAATAGAAGGTGAGCCATTGTTTAAAAAAACAAATGATTTACAACAGGCCAAAACAGAAGCATATGTGTAGTGAGAAAATGACTAGGAATCTGTTACCGTGGTTAAGTTAGCCTCATATTCGATATTCAGTTTTCTGGCTTTAATGACTTGTAATGGAAGTAAGGTGGGGCATTGTAATGATAAAGTTGTGATGTCCAGTACACGGACATCGATGCACACTGATTATTTTTGTGCTTCAAACCAATTCTTGACTTGTGCCAAATCGTGTTAATAACTAATAAAATAGGTCCTGTCAGCTGTAATGACATGGTGGTTTAGCATTTTGGGCTCATGGCGAGTGTTGCACAACCATTTGTTTCCCCGTGTCACAGCACGGAGGTGCATGGAACACAGAGAGTGTTGGCGTAGAGAGCCAGGAGTTGGGGCAAATACGGGATTTAATCACAGCAAACACAGGCGGATATAACACCGTGACAATACACACACAGCACACAGACTGGATTCGGGAAACAAACTGATGAGGGGGCATGGCACACGAGAGGAGCGGATGATCGGGGCATGACAGGACCCCCCCCCCCAAAGGCGCGCACTCTGGGCGTGCCAAAGGGGAGCGACGCGATGAGGACCGGGGACAAGGGACCTGGAAAACCAAGCAAAACACATCAACGGGGCAAAGGGAACAAGAGAGACACGCAGAATGGACACAGGGAGACCAACTCAGACAAGAGACAACAAACCACAGGGAACACAGACAGACACAGGGGCACCAAAAACGGGAACACAGAACCCAAGGAGGGAGACGACGGGATAACACCAGGAGGCACACCCACAGAAGGCACGAAGGGACCGGGTGGAAACAAAGGCACAGAGGGGAGAAAACACAGGAGGCACAAAGGGACAGAAGCGTCAGAGGCGGTCGACAAGGCGCCGGAGGTGGTACCGGAGGCGGCTGACGAGCCAAAGCCTGGGGGACCGTAGGAAACCACTGAGCAGGAGCCGGAGGACCCGCAGGTGAGCCAGGGGGGAGGGCGGGCGGGCAGGACCTGGCCCCGGTGTCCCCTCCCTTTCTGGGAGACTGAGAGACGGGGACCTGGCCGGGGTCTGTCACACTGGGTCCCACTCTAGCTCCTCCTCCGACTCCACTACGGAAGGAGGAGCATTGGTCCGACAGTCTGGGACCTCCTCGGGCGGAGCTGGGACCATGGGGGGCAAAGCTGCAGGCACTGGGACTTTGGGGGATGGCGCAGGAACTGCCCGCTCAGGGACCTCTGGCAGTGGCGCAGGAACTGCTGGCACAGGAACCACGGGGGGGCGGCGCAGGAACTGTCAGCACAGGAACCACAGGGGGCGGCGCGGGAACTGCCAGCACAGGAACCACGGGGGGCGGCACAGCCGCAGTCGAGGGCCTCCTTCTGCATGTTGGCTTCGGCCGCCCTGCTTCTTAGCCACTGCGCGTTAACTTGTTTCCAACATGTCCCTGCTCCAGCTGGCTATAGCCCGAAGCAGTGGATTCTCCTGGACCTTGGGCTGGCATAGCCAGTATATTACCTTGTCCACGGCTTGGCTTAGGTATTCTTCCTCTGTCAAACGAGGTGCAGTCTTCCGGAGTCCGGTCATTCTGTCAAGGCATGGAGGCGCACAGAGCGCTGAAAAGGCATAGGGAGCCAGGAGTCGGGGCAAACATGGAATTTAATCACAGCAAACACAGGCGGACATAACACAATACACACACAGCACACAGACCGGACTCGGGGAACAAACTGAAACGCGGACTTAAATACATGAAACTAATCAGGACAACTCAAAACAGCTGATGAACACAGGGATTCTACACGGGGCTGATGAGGGGGCGTGGCACACAAGAGGAGCAGGCTATCGGGGCATGACACCCCGACTGCTTTACGTACAAATTTGAATAAATTTTTGAATGTTGGAATGTATCCGTATAATGTGCAATGGAACAATACATGAATGGGTTAAGAACTTTAAAACTAGAGAAGACACATCCAGTGGAGTGTGCTTTGATCAATGGACAAAAGGAAACAATGCACACCCCTTGGGTTTTCAGAATAACTTTCTGTCTAACATTGTATACATATTATATGCCATTGCTCCATTTCATACATATTGAAAGAGAGAGCCCCTCACGATTTGCGCTAATGTTGTATGGATCATCCAGGTAAGCCAGCATTATCTTCAGAGAAATTGTAGTTGGGGGGTGTTGCTCATATAGTGCTGGTTTACACAGAAACCTATACTTAATGAAGAACAAAAACTGGTCGGAGCAGATTTGAGACATAGTGTAAATTGCCATAGCAGCATACCTTGAGTATAACCTACCTATCTTTCGTAGTACGGGTTAATCACGAAGTTGCAAAGTTACCTCGATAAGCCAGTAACCCTGCTTCGTAGTACAGGCTATGGGGCAAATGCAAACATAAGGTCAGCTATGAGCACAAACATTGCCATCACACCACCTCAGCAGCAAACTAGTGCGACTAACACCACAACAGCTGCAGCAGACAGACAGCAGACCTTACTGTCACCAATGTCTGCTCTCAGAGCTGAAGTTCTCTGTGCCTAAACACCACAGCTAGCTATCATTTGTACAATGAGGGTATTGGGGAACTATTCAGAAGCATGTTCACTGACTCCAATATCACTTAAGATTTTGCATGTCACAAGGATGAAACTGCATACATGATTCGGTTTGGCATTGTGCCACATTTTAAGAAATTACTTATAAACAATATAGGTATTGTATATACAGGTAAAATTGTCAAACTTCTCTCTTAAGATTTATTTTGGGAAATGTTCAAACTTTTATCTCACGTTGCATCAACTAATAAATACCAATGGTTACCACCAATTACCATTCCCTGGACTCTTTGGACAGTTTTTAATCCAGTGTAAGTTATCGTTACAAGTTACCTCGTGATGAAATAATTCACTACTTTAGTCTGTGTATATGAGACTGTATGTCTGTCTTAATGTGTGTGTCACATGAATTTTATTAATGTTTATAGCTGTTGTCAAATGTCATTTGTTTTAAGAAGTATCAAGCTAACTTTATTAGGTGGGGTTAAGGGTTATGGTTAGGATAACCCAAGGGTTAGAGTTAAGGTAAGGACAAACAAAACTCAACTTGACACTACAAAAAAAAACAAATAATATTTAATAACAATACTTAATAAAAACAGTTAAACATTAATTTACCTAATATTTATGACGGGTATGAAGATTTACAGCCCCCCCCAATTGTTAGTAGTAACAAATATTGTGAGGGTAGTAAAAAAGGTAGCAAACGGTACTAAATTCAACTCTAGGATTCCTGTATAAACCCTATGTATGTTGTTAGATACCTCGTAGTAGTTAGTGTTTCGTAATTAGGCTGCACAACACTGGGAAATGCTAAGTTCTGAAATAAGTATTGCAGTATTTATAAAGGAAAACATAATTCAAATTAAATTAATTTCCCACAAACATGTCTATTTATGTATTCATTACAATGATCTGTATCCTAGACAAGCACTGAGCCAGTATAAATGACAAAGAAATAAGAGACGGGGACCGGAAGTGAAGGATTGCTGGGATTGCTGCGAGAGAGTGGTGTTGAGCTGCAGCGATTGTTTTGGGATTGTTTTTGGAGTGTTTTGAATGTATATTGTGAGTGTTTGTGTAACTGTTTACGTGGGTGGCTGTTTTATTTCTATTTATTGTTCTTTTTTCGGTTGGCGTGAGTGCTTGTTTGTCCTGTCTGTTAATTAACAGCGTGATTGGTACCTACAGTGAGCTGCGGGAGTTGCGTGAACGGCGTTTTCTGTCCGCGTTTAACTCCGTAAGAAACACCCGTGGGGCGATAATTACTAATAATATCTAACGTCGGTAACGTTACCCAGCGCCGGATAAGGACAGTTGCTCCTGAGCTTTGCTCGGTCCCCAGTCGGGGCCGGGAGGACATTTTCCACTTTTTTCCTGCTCCGGCAATAGCCTGCTGTTGAGAGGGTTTTTGTGGTATTTCGACTTCCCAAGAGCAACTTCGATTTTGCTTTGTTTTTAGTTCATACTCGGTTCAGGCTGAAGTTCTTTTAGTAAGTAGTAGTAAACTTATCGGATTTAAAATTTTAAATAAAAATAATAATAAAGTTCCGTTTTAACACAAGTAATAACTTGTTATTTTAGTGTACTTGGCACTTTATTGCATTTAATGTTACGCTAATTAATATTTAAAGTTAAATTATACTATATAAATTACTGGGCTGGGAGTACGGGTCATAGTGAGTTAGATAATTATGGGGCCGGCTCATTGTTGCGTTTGCAAGATGTTTGCCCTTCTGGACATTAGAGTCCAGTCGGACTTCATCTGTGAGTGATGTAAGCTAGTGGACTCACTCATGGTCAAGGTTCGTAACCTTGAGGAGCAACTGGCTCTCATCCAATGCAACAGTGAGTTAGAGGAGCTAGTTAATATGCCGTTTAGGGAGAAGGTGTGTACGCCACTAGCGGGGAGGAGGGAGAATGAAGAGCAGAGAGGTCGAGAGAGCTGGGTGACCGTAGGTCATAGACGCAGGAAAGGGCGTACACACGTTACAGAGGCGGCATCACCTGAGGTGACTGTGTCAAACAGGTTTCAGATGCTTCCAGCTTTAGAGCCGGAAGGGACTGGGGAGGCAGGTGGGCCCTAGGGCACTGAGGAGCCCCCACCCCCCAGGAAGAGGGAGGTTGCGGTAGTGGGAGATTCAATTATTAGGGGAGTAGACAGTTATGTGTGCACACATGATAGAGGGTCCTGTACAGTGTCTTGCCTGCCTGGTGCACAGGTAGGAGACCTTCCAGATCGTGTGGACAAGCTTTTGGTCCCAGCTGGGGTGGATCCAGTTGTCGTGGTGCATGTTGACACCAACGACATAGGCAAGGGTAGGAGGGCTGTTCTGCAGGATAAATTTATAGAAGTCGCCAATAAGCTTAGAAGCAGAACGTCCACGGTGGTTTTCTCTGAAATACTCCCGGTGCCACGCGCAAGTCAGGCTAAGTTAGTGGAGATAAGGAGATTAAATGCGTGGCTAAAAGGATGGTGTAGGAAAGAGGGCTTTAGGTTTATGGGGCACTGGAGGACCTTCTGGAACAGGGACTGGGGGGGCAGGGAGGTTAGTTAAGTATGTAAGTGGGGGGAAACGGAAAACCCCAAATAATCAATAATTAAGTGGGCACTGTAATAGGCCTACACTTTGTTGTCTGTATTTAAACGCCAGGAGTATTAGGAATAAAATTCATGATTTAGAGGCTCTTATCTCACCGGAATTATAGGAATATTATTGGAATAACTGAAACGTGGTTGAGAGACCTCTCCTGGAGCTGACACCTTATTGTGGTGGAGGGGTTTGCGTGTTCCAATGATCCCAGGAACTAAGTTGCCCGGGGCTTTATGCCCCTGGTAGGCACACCCAAGGCAAACAGGTCCTGGGTGAGGAACCAGACGAAGTGCGGTTCACAAGACCCCTTATGAAGAGTAATAACATGGATCCACGATTTCCCTTGCCCGGACGCGGATCACCGGGGCCCACCCCTGGAGCCAGGCCTGGGGGTGGGGCTCGATGGCGAGCGCTTGGTGGCCAGGCCTGCACCCATGGGGCCTGCTCTGGCACAGCTTGAACAAGGCACGTGGATCCCCCCTCCAATGGGCTCACCACCTGTCGGAGGGGCCATCGGGGTCGGGTGCAGTGTGAGTTAGGCAGTGGCCGAAGGCGGGGACCCTGGCGATCCGATCCTCGGCTGCAGAAGCTAGCTCTAGGGATATGGAATGTCACCTCTCTGGTGGGGAAGGAGTCTGAACTGGTGCGCGAGGCTGTGAAGTTCCGACTAGATATAGTCGGGCTCACCTCGACGCATAGCCTGGGCTCTGGAACCAGTCTCCTCGA
>JAODKF010000018.1:22333545-22345621 GCA_026779585.1 Mormyrus proboscirostris | reverse complement strand
GGAAGCGACTGATTTCAGTTATTTTTTCTAAAGGGTGTGCAACCAAATATTAAGTTAGGGGTGCCAATAATTTTGTCTAGCCCATTTTTGGAGTTTTGTGTGACATTATGTCGAATTTGCATTTCTTCCTCCTGTTTTTGTTTTGTTCCAAAATACAATACAAGGGAATAAACATGTGTATAGCAAAACATGTGTTAATGCAGTACTTTTCTGTGAGGAAATACTTGATTTTCTGGAAAAATTTCAGGGGTGCCAACAATTTTGGCCATGACTGTACATCCGTTCCGTCCCCTTCCTACTGAATGCCATATGCTGATTGGCTACTATCCACTTAATATTTTACATCCGTCACACTTGTCTATAGGTTATTATTAATCTTTTCTGTGTAAGATATTAATACTTGGCAAGTATTTGGAGTTATGAAGAAGAAATGGAACTTGGAAGAGATATTAGAACACAGTCTGTCTGACTTGACCTCTGGGGGGAAGTATCAGTTATTATTATGCTGTGTACAGGAACCTCAATTTGTGAGTAACTTATTGTGCCCCCATGTGGTACAAGTCGATGTTCCGACTTAAAGGTCACAGGGGGTTGTCATCCTCATAGATGAGTGACCTCAACCATATTGTGTCATGAGAGAATGATTTTGTAAAAAAAATAATAAAACATATTCAGCGATATATTATTGCAATCACATAATTCAAGTACAGCTATTTGCAGTTCTTTTTGGTTGAATCTGTATTACTTTAATTTTTGCTAAGTATTCAGTCACACTCTTTGTATGTACTTGTGTGTTTGGTTAGTTTGTATGTTTCTCTGCTTCAGTTTATGTTTGTTTTTATGTTTTGGTATAGCTGTCTGTTTCTGTTTTTGAAAACACAGTTAAGCTAAGCCCAAGCAACTTCAACTAACAAATTGCTGAACTTGTACAGATTCTGTCATATCCCCCTCTGTTATAGATGGTAATCGTCACCTTGACTGTTCTCCTCTCACTCCCAACATGCTTAGGTGTAACTGCCTATCCACATTCTCTTGGTGCAAAATTAATAAAAGCTTTTTACTTCCTTCTTCAGAGAGCTCTATGCTGCAGTTTGTACATCACTGAATGTGAGAAACAGGCTCAGTTCTGGAAGGGCTCTGTGCAATGGCAAGCATTACAAAGTACCTAGCTTATGTTGCCCTGTTTGTTTGTTAGGAGTGAACCACACATTCTCTGAGAATGTCCAGCCATGGAGTGTTCCACTGTTTGCATTTCTAAAAAAAAACACCCATAATTACATGGATTCTTTTTGGATGCTGCTTTGTTTAAGAGTGAGACAGAAATAATATTGCAGCTGGCAGAGAACACAAAAATCTGTGGTAAGAGTGTTGGAGCTGCTTTTTAATTTACAGCCTTTCCAGCATTTCCAGTGTGTCCAGTATTGAGATAGTCACAGTCTCTCCCAGAGAAAGCAGAACAAAGTAAGCTCTTGTTTTTCCTGGATTAATTAATCTGCAAGCAAAACTGTGATATATATGTTCATGCTACTAAATCCAGACTGTTGTTTCAGCAAATTTGCAGTGTTTTTTTAATGTGGACCTAAGTGCAAAAGAGCTGTGTCTTATTATGGGATTTTTCCCATTTTCATTTAAAATGTAGCATTACAGTACCGTATATATTTTTAAGAAGGGGGATGCGACTTTTAATTTGCCATTCTCAATTTGTGATACGACAATTTCAGCTCAATTAAAAAAACAGCCATTACAAGCAAGTATTTGCTAAAAATTCTCAATATGTAGTTCAAACAAATATGACTTTAGTTAAGTAACAGGAAGAATGTTAAAGTTTTGGAATAACCTTTGGGACACCATGGTGCAACATGAACACTGCAGTGGGAAACGTGAAATGGAATGAGCCCTTTATTTTTCATTTTCTGTCCACTTCATTGTTTGTGTATGAACAGAGGTGAACTCTGGTGGGACAGAGACCTGGATATTTGCCCTGCAAAGGCAGTTAAGTCATGGAAAGTTGGAAACTCATTCAGAGAAGCAATACAAAAATTTAATTTCCTCACATGTCCACTCTGTTTTATCTGTAAAAAAATAAAAAACAATGGAAAATTCCTATATCCTCTTTTAATATTTTAATCCTCAACATGAATAAGATAGTAGACAGTACTGCATATGTTTTGGGATATCCATCTGTTAGCAATTTGCAAGAAAGTGAAAATGTTTTTCAAATATGTATATCCAACTTTAGGGTAAAAAAATTCTAGGAACTTCATAGCATAACTTTTTTCGTAGACACAAGTGACCTCTATTTCATCACTGTGTGCTGAATTTTGTATTGACAGCTCTTTCTTTTATCAGTGTTTCTTTTTATCAGTTTGACACTGTCAGGGGCACCATGTGGCTCAGTGGGCTAAACCTGTGTGCCATAATCACAAGGTCGCATGTTCAAACCCAGCCTCAGCATGTCTGCAGGTCCTTGAGCAAGGCCCAGCTCCCTGGATGCCTCCCTTCGCTACAACTTAAAAAACTTAAAAAAAAAAAAAAGAGCAAGTTGAGGGAGGTGTTAAAAATAATTTCCCCATGGGGATCAATAAAGTTCCATTATTATGATTTGTAATGAGCATTCTGAGAAAAACAGATTCGGATGTTGTGTCTATCGAATTTATTTATTTACAAGGTGCTTTTATACAAAGATTTGTACAATTCAGAAAGCAGGGTCAAACAGTCTCCCCGATAACTCGGGGAGAACATGCAAACTGGCCCTATGGGGAATATGGTGGCGCAGGAGGTAGTGCTAACGTTCTGCAACCAGAGGGTTGCAGGTTCGCGCTCTGATTTCTCCTGGCCCCATCAAAGTGTCCTTGAGCAAGACACTGAACCCCTAATTGCTCCCACTGAGCAGGTTGGCGCCTTGCATGGTAGCCTCCGCCACTGGTGTGTGGATGGGTGAATGTGATGCATGTATTGTAAAGCGCTTTGAGAAAAAGCGCTATATAAATGCAGTCCATTTACCAAACTCTACACACATGGAGCCATGGCAGAGACTAGAACCCTGGTAGTGTGGAACTTAATAGGGAAAATTAAAATAAACGCTAGGATGGTGCTAACCACTCTACCACCATGCTGCCTCATGTAACTAATACTTATGCATTAAAGGATTTTATGTGACACAAATCATTTTCAATATTGTTTTCAGCTTATGGATCGTCTATGAGTTTCTGCAATCTTTCAGCACGCTTCAAAAACATCCCCATTTAATTGTTCACGGCCAACCAAATCTATGAATGTCAAATTCACAAATCTGGAGGGGTGACTGTATTTAACAGTATAGTTAAACTTATTTTAATTGTGTGAGGAAATTTACTTTGTTTTGGCTAGATCAGGTCAGGGTAGGGAGTAAGCACTGGTACAGTGTGTTGCTGCACCCATCACATGATAAAACACCTCAGGATCCCGGTTGGCAATCCTCCAGTCCCACCCTCCAGAAATGACTATCTATCTGCTGCAGCCAAGTATTACGTGAACATCCTCTAGGCCTGGTCCAGCTGCTCAGTGTCTCATTCAGGACCGTAAGTCCAAATTGTGTTCATTGGGCTCCCGTTTCCTGCCTGCAACATCAATTTTTTTTTTCTGCACAGCAATTCTGCCTAGTACGACTTCTGCCCGTTACTCTGGCCATGCAGCAGTGTAGCTTGCATACTCCCAGTATCCTAGTTCTTTGTACTTGCGTATACCCTTAAAATGATGTTGAATAGTGACTTACAAACTTTTCAACTTACAAACGGCATTTCAGAACATATCTGTTTTGTAAGTAGAGGAGCGTCTGTACTAATATATAGGGCCAACTATCACGTCCTGATTGTGCTGTTCCTCCTGTGTGCCACACCCCCTTGGTAACCTCATGTGGAATCCTCCTGGTTACCAGCTGTATCTAGTCTTGTCTAATTGATTCTGTGTATTTAAGTGCTTTCTTGTGAGTCTTTCCCTAGTCTGATCATTAGTGTCATAACAAAGCTATTTCTGTGCTCCTGATCGTGTTTACCCCTCTAATAAATCTCATATTTTATCTGTAGGTCCTGGACACCCGCACCTGTTTCCCTGCCCTGCATCAACGTACCTTGCAATACGTGACCTGGCCTTGATGTCCAGTAACTTGTGGGGGATACCGCGTACAAATACACATCAACCTAATTGCTAGAGTCAGCCATCTGGCATGATTGAGAGGTCCAATTTTCCATGCAGCAAATCTAAGGCCAACACTGCCACTGGAAATTCCTTGAATATACTCCAACAGAAGTCTCTGATCGGTGCTAAGATCAGTCAGAGTTTCATCTGGAAACTGGATATCACCAAGTGGACCAATATGGGTTCTGAACTTGATCTGTGGTAAATCCTGGTGATCTGCCACAGCAGGGACTTCTGTAGTGCTTTCACTAAACCCACCAGGTGACGTGTCGTACTCAGCATCCTGATGAGGTGACTGTAATCTGCATGTAGTCTATATAGCCTGCAACTGTGGTTTGGTTAGTTTGCTAGCTGTAACATTATCTGTCCATACACGCGGTTTGCCTTTTACCTAACCAAGTGACTGACCTATCCTTGTGCATTTTGAGGTGCCTGATGAAGTTGGATGTAGTTGAGTCGGCATCAAATATTCAGTCTGCCTCTGATTTTCCAAGAACACATTGGAAACACTGAAATGAATGAAATAATGAAATAAATAATTCCATGAAATGAACATTGTTCACGAGTTAGGCAAGTCTAAAGTCAAGTCACAAATCTTTGTTTCTGCGACTTAAGTGTGAATTGTGTCTGAAGTTCAGACGGCGAGAAAAGCACAAAGACAAAAACTGCATTCAAACATTGTAAAAGACTGATAACATACACAAATAGCACAAAGAACATGCTTCAGCATGTCCACCGGTACCACAGTGAGCTCTATTCAGCACCGCCAGAGCGAAGATTACTAAAAGGTTAAATCATGCTAAAAAACTGCACATGCAAGCCTTAGTTTATTTATTTGAAGATTTTATTTACTTCTTTTGATTTGGATTTTTTTTAAACAGTATTTTATTCAATTTCGGTTTTCCACTGTTTTCCAGTTTAGAAAGATAAAGGAATATTTTTGAATAAATTTGTCTGCAGCTTATTCTGTTAAAAAATCGTGAGAAAAACATATTGTGAACACAGAATCGTGAATCGTATAGAATCGTAAGTTGAATGTATTACATTCCTAACTATAAGACTATAAATGGGCGAGTTGGACTACATGTGAATTAGCATTGATTCAACTGTTGTAAAATCTTTCATAATCTTGGGTTCAATTTTTAACAATGAGTTAAAAACAGCTGCCAGTCCACCTCCACACCCAGAGTGGTTTCTGTATAAACCTAAACCCATCATCTGAGGCTTCAACAACAGGAATAGTGTCTGTGTCAGTTAAAAAACTGCACCAGTGCCAAGTACCATATCATTGACAAGAAGTGATTTACTTCCTAAAGGGCGATGTTCAATAGTGTGCATTTTATGATGGGTTTATGTTATGGCTCATTTTATCTCATCAGTGGGATTGATATTAAGTTATCCACACAGGAGCCCCCAGTGGAACATTTAGGTCTAAGTCTTGGTTTAATAATACTTGCAATATTCTTACTAGGCTCACTCAACTCTGTTGTAGTTGTTAGATTTACGGGATGCTGTGTTATGGAGTACCTGGTTCTGAAGGTGGGTGAATAAACAGCCTGGGATGTGTTTCCCAAACAACAGAAGTCAGCATTAACAATGCATCATACTATGGTATACTAACCAACATCCAAAGTACGACTTTTCCCAAAACCGTCGTACCACAGTAGTTTGAACTATGTTAGTTCCTTGGGACTACCATAGTTCAAACTACAATGTAGTAATGACTGGGCTAACTCACAGTGAATCGTGTGCAAAAACAAACTTCATACTATCAATGGTCTAACTTTCACAGCTGGTCGCATACAAAAACTTGCGAACTGTGTAATACCATATAAATACATAATAATCATATATATATATATATATGCCCCCAGTGGGCATATATATAGACATCATTTCCCAAGTACAAAGGCATGGATTTGTATCTCACTGCTGTTGTATCATTCTACTCTTCCATTATGGCAATGACACCTGTCAGTGATACTTCATCAAAGTGCTGTACTCTTTTCTAAGGTGACTGTTGTCCCTCTGAAGTTATGTGTGTAATAAAGAAACTGCACAACACCCAATGGTCTGCAGAGGGATAAAAATACACACATGTACACATACAAGAGATAATGATTTATTATTATTATTTTCTTTTTATTTTATTAATGTTTTTTTTATTTTTATTTCTCTTTTTTTCCTATATATGGCGAGTGTACCATAAGTCACAATGACCACAGGGTACACAACATCCTTTACCAAGCAATACACACTAACTGCATATTCTGCTACAGGGGTGGGTAATATTATCCAGAAAGGGCTGATGCATTTTTTTGGGATAACCGTTCGATCAGTTGCTCAAACCCGGTTGTGCAAACATTATCGAATTTCGATTTTCTGACCTTTTCCACCCTTTACTTATGTGGGACTGGATGTATTTGGACCGTGGACAGTAGTGACCCGACACACTCGTGGAGGTGCAGCACAAAGTAAAAGGTGGGCTATTCTGTTCACATGTATGAACACCAGAGGGGTACATATTGAAGTTATAGAGTCGATGGACACTACTAGCTGTATTAATGCATTACGGAGATTTTTTACAATCAGAGGCCCAGCAACGCAGCTCAGGTTCGATAGGGGAACCAATTTCATTGCTGCCAGTGCAGAATTGGGCATGGGGCGTCATGATGAAAAGCAGACTAGCATCTCCATGGAACATATGTTTGGGATAGCGTGCAGAATATTAGAAATGGTAAAAAATGGTAAATGGACTGCATTTATATAGCGCTTTTTTTCAAAGCGCTTTACAATACATGCCTCACATTCACATTAGACTCTTATACTTTTGCAAAACAAACATACCTACCTGTCTCATGAGGTTCTGTGCATGCTGATGCCAGAGTTATCAGCAATAATCAATGCAAGACCGCTGATTCCCATCTCATCGGATCCCATCTCTCCTTACCAATTCTACTGTGTCCAGCCATGCTTCTGACCCAAAAGCCTGGCCTCCACCAGGGAATCTCACTGGTAGAGATGTCCTGAAAAACCAGTGGCGACAATTGCAAGCGTTTGCGAATGAATTCTGGGGCCGATGGAGAAATGAATACTTAAGTACTCTTTTTTTTGCTTATTATTTCCTTTACTTAATACATGATTGTTTATATATATATGCTAATTTTGGTCGCGTTATCCCAGGAATCCCTGTGAATGCGACGAGTGGGGAGAGATATGCCACGCTGAATTTCCTGGGTCTATCGTCTGGTGTTTTTTTTTGCTATAGTCCCCATGGCGTCCGAAAGGCAGTCAACTCCTGTGCCGATCCTGTCAATGGGGTTTGCTAATACCTGTTACACAAATCAATAGTCATTAGATATTTTGCTTTCCCCAATCGTTCAATCAGTTCATCAATCCGAGGGGTGGGATAGGAGTCAAACTTCAAAACAGAGTTGAGGTACCGAAAATCAATACAAAACCATACTGTACCATCTTTCTTAGGTACCAGTACCACAGGGTGGCACCACTCACTCCTTGAGAGCTCTATGATTCCCAGGAATAGCATCAACTCCACCTCTTCTTTCAAAGATGACTGCAGCCTTTCGGGGATCCTGTAACTCATGCGTGACATTAGATTTCAATACAATATCATGTTCAACTACTTTTGTACGACCAGGCGTCTGTGTAAATACCTCAGGTGCACATAAAGCTTCCACCTGAGACTACTGGTGTCCCTCCCATGCATCTTTGAGAAGAGTCAGCGGTCCTTTGACCTCCCTGTTATATAACATCTCAAAGGGGGAGAAACCTGTAGAGGCTTGTGGTACCTCTCTATATGCAAACAAAAAGGTATGGCAACCATTGGTCCCAATCTGAGCCCTTATTTACAAACTTCCGTAACATTTGTTTTAATGTTTGGTTAAACCTTTCTTTCAAACCATCTGTCAAAATTGTGCTGCCTCTACCCGCAAACCAGGCCAGTAAAAGTGGCGCTCAATGCGTGTGGTGGTTTTGTGTTTCCCCAGTTGGCCTGGAATGGCCTAAAGTCTCCCGCACCCCTTGTGGAACCACCAACTGCTTAACTGACCCTCGTTGACAGTAGAGCACACCCTGCTGAATAAAGAAATTCTGTCCAGCTATCGAATCCCTCTCTGCCCCTTTCTCCCTAGCCTTCTGAAAACACCAAACTAAACTTGGATCTTCCTCTTGCATTTTACACGCATTGTCAGGTACCTTCAGACCTAAACACAGTTCAGGTTTGACCTCCTTTGATGCTCTGGTTGCTGAATATTCCAACTTCTCTTGCCTCTTCTGCCTTTGTGACTTGCGAGACTTCCCGGGTACTGTCTCCAGGTCAGAACTATAAAATGGCAGGACACCAAGAGTTGAGGATGCCTCCTGAGACTGCTTTGCCTATGATCAAGTCACTACATTACACATAGATGTAGGTTGCAACAAATCAAAAAGCACTGGCAAATCATGACCTAATATTACCGCGAAGGGGGAGATTTTCAGCAATTCCTACCTTTAAAAGATAGGTCTGCCCTTGAACCTTAACAAATACAACTATTTTGTCTTATCTATTTTGTTCTATTTCTCTAAATGTTATTGTATTGTTTTATCTATTGTACTGTGCGTAAAATTGTTGCTTTTAACTTGTCCGGTGACCTTGAGAGTTTTGAAAGGCGCCCATAAATAAAATGTATTGTTATTATTATTACAGTCTCTGGCTCTTCTGTAAATTAACTTGAGATGGTGGAATTAGTACAGGGTTGTTACAGTTTGTTAATACCCCTAAAAGGTTTCTCTAACAACCTTTATAGGATTGGAAAATTTGAGATTTTAGAACCACTGGACAGTAGTGTTCATAACATGTTTAAATTTGAGGTTAATTTTAGTGTCTAAAGAGCCAAGTTCAAAACATAAACAGCAAAACTGTTGAAGAGGCATGGACATTTTTAAAGCACATTGTTGCAGGTCCAATGGGCACACCATCTGTAGGAGGGGCCAAAGGGGTCATTGCGATGTGAATTGAGCAGTGGGTGAAGGTGGGTACCTTAGCGTTCCGATCTGTGGCTGCAGAAGCTGGGGACATGGAATGTCATCTCTCTGGTGGGGAAGGAGCCTGAGCTGGTGTGCGAGTTTGTGAGGTTCTGACTAGATATAATTGGGCTCACCTTGACGCACAGCTTGGGCTCTGGAACCAAGGTCTCCTCAAGGGGGGTATCCAGAATGGGATACTCAATCAGATATTCAGATTTTGGATTCTCTGTCTGTTTAAAAAA
The DNA here is from genome assembly GCA_026779585.1 of Mormyrus proboscirostris. NCBI lineage: Eukaryota > Metazoa > Chordata > Actinopteri > Osteoglossiformes > Mormyridae > Mormyrus > Mormyrus proboscirostris. Next base: position 22,336,178 of record JAODKF010000018.1, on the reverse strand, counting down.
GTTCTGCAAAGCACCTAAACGTGCTGGGCACCTATATATTGGGGTTTACCGTGGTGGACAAAAGGGTAGCCTCCCTTCGCCTTCAGGTGGGGGGACGGGTTCTGACTGCTGTTTGCGCTTATATGCCAAACAGCAGTTCAGAATACCCACCCTTCTTGGAGTCCCTGGAAGGTGTGTTGGAGAGCACTGCTCCTGGGGACTCTCTTGTTCTGCTGGGGGATTTCAATGTTCACATAGTCAATGATAGTGAGACCCCTCAGATCTGAACCTGAATGGTGTTTTGTTATTGGACTTCTGTGCTCGCCACAATTTGTCCATAATGAACACCATGTTCAGTCATAAGGGTCCATATATGCACTTAGCACCAGGATACCCTAGGATGCATTTCAATGATCGACTTTGTGGTCGTGTCATCGGACTTGAGGTTGCATGTATTGGACAGTCGGTGAGGAGAGGGGCGGAGCTGTCAACTGATCACCATCTGGTGGTGAGTTGGCTTAGCCGGTGGGGGAGGAAGCCAGTCAGACCTGGCAGACCCAAACATATAGTGTGGGTCTGCTGGGAATGTTTGGCGGAATCCCCTGTCAGAAGGAGTTTTAACTCCTACCTCCAGCAGAACTTTGCCCATGTCCCAGGGAGGCGGGGGACATTGAGTCCGAATGGGCCATGTTCCGTGCTTCCATTGTGGAGGCGGCTGACCGGAGCCACGGCCGTAAGGTGGTTGGTGCCTGTTGTGGCAGCAATCCCCAAACCCGCTGGAGGACACTGGTGGTGAGGGATGCCGTCAAGCTGAAGAAGGAGTCCTATTGAGCCATTTTGACCTGTAGGACTCTGGTGACAGCTGATGACTACCGGCGGGCCAAGCGCAACATGGCTTTGTGACATTGTGGGTCGGTGGAAGGAATACTAATACTAAGACCTCCTCAATCCCACTGACACACTTTCCAATGAGGAAGCAGAGTCACCTATCTCTGAGGTGGAGATCGCTGAGGTGGTTGAAAAGCTCCTCGGTGGCTGGGCCTCAGGGGTGGATGAGATCCGGCTGGAGTTCCTCAAGGCTCTGGATGTTGCAAGGCTGTCCTGGTTGACACACATTTGTAGCATCGCATGGACATCGGGGGCAGTGCCTCTGGATTGGCAGACCGGGGTGGTGGTCCCCCTCTTCAAGAAGGGGGATCGAAGGGTATGTTCCAGGTGCGATCACACTCCTCAGCCTCCCTGGTAAGGTCTATGCACGGGTGCTGGGGAGGAGGGTCTGCCAGATTGTCAAACCTCCTATTCAGGAGGAGCAGTTTGGTTCCTGGCCGAGGAACAGTGGACCAGCTCAATACTCTCAGCAGGGTCCTGGAGGGTGCGTGGGAGTTTTCCCAACCAGTCTACATGTGATTTATGGACTTGGAGAAGGCATTTGCCTGCATCCCTCAGAGAGTCCTGTGGTATGCTCCGGGAGAATGGGGTGCTGGGTTACCTTAAAAGGCCTGTTTGGTCCCTGTACAACCGGTCTCAGAGCTTGGTCTGCATTGTCGGCAGTAAGTCAGACTCATTTCCGGTGATGGTTGGACTCCACTAGGGCTGCCCTTTGTCACCGATTCTGTTCATAACAGAATTTCTAGGCACAGCCAGGGCATTTGAGGGTGTCCAGTTTGGTGACATCAGGATTAGGTCTCTGCTTTTTGCAGATGATGTGGTTCTGTTGACCTCATCAGACCGTGACCTTCGGCTCTCACTGGAGCAGTTTGCAGCCGAGTGTGAAGCAGCTGGGATGAAAATTAGCACCTCCAAATCCAACACCATGGTCCTCAGCTAGAAAAGGGTGGAGTGCTCTCTCCGGGTCGGGGAGGGAGTCCTTCTCCAAGTGAAGGAGTTTAAGTATCTCAGGGTCTTGTTCAGAAGTGAGGGAAGGATGGAGCAAGAGATCGACAAGTGGATTAGTGCGCTGTCAGCAGTCATGTGGGCACTACATCAGTTTGTTATGGTGAAGAAGGAGCTGAGCCAAAAGGCAAAGCTCTTGATTTACCAGTCGATCTACATTCCTACCCTCACCTATGGTCATGAGCTATGGGTCGTGACTGAAAGAACGAGGTCGCCAATACAAGCGGCCGAAATGGGTTTCCTGGGCTCTCCCTTAGAGATGAGAAACTTGGTCATTTGGGAGTGACTCAGAGTAGAGCCGCTGCTCCTCCGCATCGAGAGGAGACAGATGAGATAGCTTGGGCATCTGGTCAGGATGCCTCCTGAATGCCTCCTTGGTGAGGTGTTGCAGGCATGTCCCACTGGGAGGAGGCCCCCGGGGAAAACCCAGGACACGCTGGAGAGATTATGTCTCCTGGCAGGCCTGGGAACGCCTCGGAATTTCACCAGAGGAGCTGGACAAAGTCCTGGAGGTGGGGCTCGATGCCGAGTGCCTGGTGGCCAGGCCTGCACCCATGGGGCCTGGTCAGGCACAGCCCGAACAAGGCATGTGGGTCCCCCCTCCAATGGGCTCACCACCTGGAGGAGGGGCCATAGGGGTCGAGTGCAGTGTGAGTTAGGCAGTGGCTGAAGGCGGGAACCTTAGCGATCCGATCCTCGGCTGCAGAAGCTAGCTCTAGGGACATGGAATGTTACCTCTCTGGTGGGGAAGGAGCCTGAGC
>JAODKF010000018.1:22298982-22320020 GCA_026779585.1 Mormyrus proboscirostris | reverse complement strand
CAGCGTGTAGTCAGAGTATGGAATAGTCTTCCTGATAACGTAGTGCAAGCTGAATCCTTGGTTTCCTTTAAATCAGAGCTAGATAAGATTTTAACAACTCTGAGCTATTTTCCCCAAGCAAGCTTGATGGGCCGAATGGCCTCCTCTCGTTTGTATAGTTCTTATGTTCTAAATTTGCTTGTTACAACAGCCAAACAGAAATAAATAGCAATAAAAAACAAAAAAAACACTAACAATATAAATAATTATGAAATATGAAATTATGAATTGTGTACACAATTACACATATTGCACACATACTGTGGTTATTGCATAGATGTAATGGACATTCATGTGTAGTAACATTCCATACCTAATAATGATACAGGACAGAAACTTTAGCTGACTGGGATATAAATATAGGTATTGCACCCAGTGGATATAAATACAGAAGTTACACATATGCAGTGTATATTGCACAAATGTAAAGAGCATTTGTGTGTAATACACATTCAGATGGAGAAATAAATGGACTTTAGTTCACTGTGGTGTTATAGAGTCTAATGGCTAATTAAATGAAGCACCTGTGGAAGCGCTACTTCTTACCTTTTGGGTCTGTTGTTCATTGAGCTGCGTAACACTTCCACTGTCACGTGTGGGGGGGACAGGGATTGTCTATGATTGATATAAGTTTGGCCAACACCTTCCTTTTATCCACCTCTTCAGTGGAGTCCAAAGAGAAGCCCAGCACAGAGTCAGCACTCCAGGCCAACTTGTTCAATCTCTTCCTGTTCCTCTCTGAGCCTCAACTCCAGTAGACTTCTGTGTAGAATATTACACATGCTACAACTATATCACAGAATGTCCTTAACAGTGTCATGCACACACCGAAGGAACTGTCTTCTCAGTAGGTGGAGAAAACTTTGGTCCTTCTTGTACAGGGCATATGTATTGTGTGACCAGTCAAGTTTGCTATTGAAGGGAATAATATTTGGGAAGGGAAGGTATTTGTAGACTGACACAACCTCTACTTTCACTCCCACATAAAAATGTTTGGAACTTTTCTTTTGGCTCAGCCCTGGACATGCAGCCCCCAAACCAAGCAGCAGCTTAACAAACTTTATGAAGAAAACTCCTACCCTCTTGGTCAGTGTCTGAATGGAATTCAAACCCCTAGATTTTATGACACTCCAGCAGAAAGCAGATTAACCAACCGAGCAGAGTGATTCTCATTAGAATTCTTGTTATTTCCAGTACAGTTATAGCATGATCCATATTAATTTTCTAAAAATCTGAAGTTCCATAGCCTTCATTATTATACTGTAATATCCATGTAAAATCTGAAAAATCATCCATAGCAATGTCTCTGACATCTTTAAAGCAGTTTAGCAAAATGCAAATAAGTCTTACTAAAGGTGGAACATTGTCCCTGAAATTGTGAAAAGGGAAAGTAGGTAAGTCACGCAAATGTGATTTAAAAAAATGCCAAACAAGATGAGGACTTTGTTTCTTTAGAGTCACACAAGAGAAATGCAAATATTAATATCTTCATTGCTCAGGAAACACAGTATAAACCCTAAGCAGTGTACAATTACAATTTACTTTTGGCCCTGTTTTCAGTTGTTATAGATTCTGTTTTCTATAACTCACTAATTTTGTGAGAGGGTCGCTGGATTCCTGGATTTGGTATTTCCCAGAAAAGATCTTTGATTCATTGGATTATAGGCCTTGCAGTACACCACTGTATATATCACTGGAAAATATACTGACATAAATCACCCTTCTCTCGTTCCCACGAGACCATGGAGGTATTTTCTGACACATGGCACTGAATTCTTGTGCTGTAAATTTTAGCTAAACATTGGAACTTGCTTAGAGGCCTTATATTATCTGCAAGAATGCGATTCCTTAAAATCTATAACCAGATTCATACCTAAACCCCCCGAATGTTACGTATTTGCCATTTTGAATATCACCTGTATCCGTTCACATTAATTACCAGTGCAGCTGTTATATATATAGTGTAACGCTATATTTTTACTGACCCTTCATCAACAGAACAGACTATTCTTTCAGTGATTTAGAAACGTATTCTACCGGAGTTTGGCAGCATGTCTGGGAAAGTGTATGGTTTTTGTGGTAAATATGTGAAATTTCGAGGCAAACGTTGTTCCGATCGGTGCCCTAATTCATTGCACCCAAAACAAGTGGGAATACATTACAGCACCATAAAATGCACTAAAACAACAACGCGCACATCTCGCGATGCCACAAGGTCCGCTCCATTATGGTTTATTGTGAGAGTTTTCGTAGTCTCGCGTGATTTCTTAAGTTTCCCACGCCTGTTGTTGTGGCGCTTGCCCTTTTCTCTCACTCTCTCTCCCCCGTCTTCCTCTGTCGCCCCCTCTCCCTTCGTCCCCAGTCTGCGTGTTGTTGTCTCGTCGGCCCGTCGCTCTAGCAGGGCAGGGTTCTCGCGAGTGTTGGAGTTTGGGTGAGAGTTTGTGGAAGATGGCGCCTGTTGTCACAGGGTAAGTCTGAGAGTCGGGGTTGGCGGTGGTGATTGTGGCAGCGGAGTTAAAGTGAAAATAGTTCAGCGAGGTTTAATTAACGGGTTTATGTTGGGTGCGGGCTACGAGGCCGCACCTTCTTTGTGTCCCCTGGGCAGTTTGTTGGTATCCCGTGGATCGCCGTTGAAACGCCTTGCCCCGCTGCGGCTCTCAGCACGGAGCCGTCCGCTCTCCTGCTTCGTTCGGGGTCCAGCCTGGCTAGCTCTAGGATCACTATGCCTCGCCAGACAACGACGCGAGTACAATAAGTACGATGGGAAATGAACACCCCTCCCCTTTTTGTTTCTTTTTAACTAAGTTACAAATAACCGATTTTACACAAAGTGTTAGGGTTAGGTTTTTAAAAACGTCGTAACAGGGTCCGTTTAACTTAGGCTGCTATTGTGCCTCCTTGTTGGTCTCCGTCTTTTCGGTAAAAGTTTGCCTCTGTGCGCTTAGCTTTCTGCTAGCTGCTTAGCTAGTTAGCCGCGCTCCCGTGGTCAGCACTGGGACCGGAGCCGTCTGCACACGCGCGTGTGGGCTGCTGCACGCCGACGTGCACCATAGTGTACCGGACAGCACCGTGTCCGTACGTAGCTCCAAAACCGACCAACAATTATTCGACTCAAGGGGGAACGGATAAGGACATGAACAGATCTTCTCTTCCAGAAAGATGGATAGCCGCGTATGAAGGACGGGATTAGAATTTTATTAACTAAAATCTATCTTGTATATCATTAATTGCTAGTTACGGTGTCCATAAGGATTTATTTACTGTTTTAATATATTGAAATTAAGGCTTATGATTAAGTTTATTTTTTTACTTTGAAGTGTACAGGTGTGCACAAGTTTGTAGCTTATCTAGCTCTTGTGTAATGTGAAACGAAATACGTAAGCGAACTAGACTCTTATTCATAATTAACTTCGTTTTATAAATGTCTTAAATTTATAGTAATCTCGCTTCCGGTTACATCGATTTAAAGTTGTGTGTTCTATTTCCTTATTCTTTAGGGTGTAGTGTTAAAAATGTTAACTCAGCGTTTATGCTTTGTGATCCATGTGGTCCATTGATCTTTCTCCTTTGGGTGAAAACGTGCTTGGGTTATACAAAAACGTTTTGTGTGATATTTTGTGTGATTGTTTGCACGTTTTTTTATAGTAGAAAAGGTTGGTTATGCTGAAAATGACTCTAATAACTGGAAGAACAAAGTTTTTAAAAAATATAAACTAAATTCAGTTAATCTTTCTGTTTTTATAGTCTAAATAGCTGGCCAAATGGGACATGAGCAATGTGTGTAAACATAAATAGATTGGTGGGGTGGAGATGGCGAGAATCAGTTGTGATCTTTCAACTCTGATAGTGCTTCCATACCATGGTCTGACTGGTCCAGTGGGTCCTTAGCTCTTGTAAGAAAGTTGCCTTGGCTGTAGTAAATGTCCTCTGATAGCAAATCTTTGTCACTTCATAACTGGTAGTGCTTTCATCACACTTGTTTCTATCACTTTAGCCAGATAGGTGTAGCTAATGTGGCTGGTTAAGTTTCCAGTTCTGTTGCTCCATTGCACCTAAAGATCCTTGGGGTACCATCCTGCATTAGCTGCATTTCATTCAAATCAGAGTAGTAGTTCCCAGGGTTATACTCATTTTAGATTCAGTCGTTAGTTCTGTGTCGTTTTGCTTAGGTCAGACGAAGTTATTGAAGATTTTATCTGTCATTACATATTGTCATGGCTTTGGGCATTTTCGGGTGAGTCTAAAACTGATGTCACGTCTATTTCCAACAAAATGCCCTCCAGTGATGTTTTTCTTAATATAGTGAGTCTTGTCTTGTAAATTCAGTTATTTTTTTGTGCCCTCTTTTGCAGTACTGTTTTTGCAGTCCCTACCCCAGCCACAAAACACCAAACCTGTGATGATAGGCCATAGCTGTTGTAAAATATACCCATAATTCTAAAAGTTTGATTAAGTAAAGATGTTTGATTACAGCAAAACAAATCTTAAAAATATCTTTGCTGTAAAATAACTATCCTTTTAACTTGATGTTAGAGAATTTTATATTTGTGTGGCTATATGGCTGTTTAATATTGTCACAGTAATGAACGGTAGAGAAAAGTAGAAAATGATTCCGCAGTCTAGCTCCATTTAACAACATCCCATAAATATTCTACAGCTAGACCTTTATATCTGCATATTCATCCGATTTGTTTCATGCCAATGATAATTCACCAGCATACAGCTGTCAAGGAACTGTGGACCTATACTGGATGTTACTAGTCCTTGACTGTGAGTTGGGATGCAAGAAAGATAACTTACAGGACTGAGTAATTCAACTCCACCCATTCAACTGTTTATCGGCTTGAATGTAGTGATGAGGAAGTCTTTAGCTTTAGCCGTCGTCGGGTTGTTTTCAGTGCACTTCAAACAGGACTGAGAAGTTAGTCTATAGGAACAGTCAATGCCTTGCCTGCAGTTATGAATCCATGACTCACTTGATTCAACATTGCATACAGCCTTGGCCTAAGGATATGTTACTTTTATTTATATGTCAGACTTGTAAGGATCCTGGAGTGCGTGTAGGACTCAACGTAAAGGAAGCCTTTGTTTTTATTTTGAAGTTATGTCGTAGTATTACTAGAAAGTAGTGAGCCTGGTTACTTCAGTGGTACTTTAAATGGATTGTATTGTGAATTATTGTAAATCACTTGCAAATAAATGCTACTGAATATGTTTGAGGGGGTGGAGGGGGTTCTCTTGGAATCCTTGTTAATATGCTGTATTTTTTCAGCCTTTTGTAGTCTTGACATCTGGGGATGTAAAAGAGAATCCAGAATCCCCTTGCTATTTATTAAAGAAGGCATGCGAGAGGCAGTTTGTCTGATTTGACATGAAACTGCTGTATGTATTAGAAAGTAACTTTTTTTGTGTAATTCTGGCATTTTTCAGCCTTTCAAACGTGTGGAATTTTTCAGGTAAATGTGGCTGACTATGGACAGATGACTTAAACTGTGAAAGGAGAAACTTGTCGGTTGCTTGTATAGGAAATGAAAATGTGAAGACGTGTGTTTCTACAGTCGCTTCCGTTTCATTTGGTTTCACCCTGTTTTTATCTGTGCTACACTGCTGATGACTTTATTAATATGTTTAGTTCATTCAGATACATTTGTGTAACTTCTGCATTATCAGCTTAATACATAGCTTTAATGAATAAGACTTTTATATTGGATGAAAAAACAGTGTCATTTAAAAATTAGACTGGAGTACCCAGAGGAAACCCCACAATGACACAGGGATAACATGAAAACTCGAAACGCAAGCACCCCTGGCAGAGACTCAAATCCTTGTCCCAGAGCTGGGAGGTAACAGTGCAAACAATGAACCACTGCAACCATGTGCCACAACCATTTGAATTATTTTTTGTACGTTACTTCCGTTGTGTTGTTTACATGTAGTAATCAGTCAGTTTTTAGTTTTGAAGTTGCTTATCTTAATATTTGCAAAGGACCTTTCAGAGCTGGAAAAACTGAGAAACTAGTTGCACGTTGTCTTACCTAGTGGTTTTAGAATCAGGTCTGTGAAACATATTTGCAAGTGTATGCCAGTAGTCTGAACTGCAATATCATGCTTTGACTTCATTTAAGTCATTCACCATTTAATGATGATGTAATATATCACAACACATCTATTTAAAGTAGAGGTGCACCGATCCATACCTCTTAAATGGATCAGGTGTCGCCACCTCTGATACTTTTCTAGTTTTTGGCACTTTGTAAAAAGAGAGCTCAATCAATTTTTTTGCACAATTGCGGGATTGCTTTTTTCCCATTTTAAATGTTTTTTCCATCACATTCAAGCTGAGCGCAAATGCTGCCACTTGGTGGGTGTGAGCTATGGCCTGATGAATTTTGTATATTTGAATCTGCAGTTAAAAACTAAATCTGAATCTAATAGTTTTAATCTGAATTCCAATAACTTAAAATGGCATTTTTCCTACATCGTAAGTTTTCAGTTCGCAAATTCAATTTCAATCTATTGTGACACACATCCGGGTCCTTGAGGAAAAGTAATCGACCGCAGATTCATAACACAGCTCATTTCCACATTTACGACAATTCAGCAGGACGGGGTAAAGAGGAGGCGTGTGCTGGGGTGTCGCAAGCTCAAATTTGAGAATATATGCAGTCATCATATACGTAATAAAAATTTAGCAGTACCAGCACTGCTATATTTTAATCTTTATCGTACCACCACTTCTCACAAGTTGCCAGTACTCTGCTTCTCAGAGACAAGCATCACATGAGAGTGGCAGGGCACCGCACGCAGTACCGACAGTGTTGTTGAGGTGCTTCTGTTGTTCCCAATACCCCCACTGCCGTTCTCACCGTCAATACAGTAGTGGCACTTATTTCTCTACTTCGAGCACTGCTTATACAGATCACCATATTAAACACCAGTCCAACAGATGCTACCGGTTATTAGCACAGTACACAGTGAGCGCTGTAGACATGCAGCAGACCAGACGCATAGCACCTCAAACCTGCTTTATAACTTTACATTTAGATCGATACAGGGGTATGTGTATTGATGCACTCCCTAGGTGATGTTTGTGAATCATCTCTTTTACCGTTTGGTCCGTCGACTGAACATAATGGTGGCATGACCATCTCAAGTTGTGTTTTTTTTTTTAAATACCCATCTGTGAACTTTTGGTAACCGTAAAGGTAATCTTAAATGACTTCTGTTGTGATCTCATGTGTGCTATATATAAAATAAAATAAAATTAAATTAACTTGACCTTCAAGGGGGGCAGGAGGTGCCGTTGGGGGGGCGGGGTGCCCCCCTAATATAATGGTAGGGGAAACACTGTTGGTGTACATGAGGGGCTGCTATTGCAATAAAGTGCAAGTGATACTTTTGCCAGTGGGAGAAGAATTGGGGGGCATTTTAAGCATTCACTGTTTGTGTACTTATAAGATTGAACTGCAAATACCTCAAACACAAGATGTACAACCTAGGTGGAACAGTATGTTATGTATGTTTCTAGTAGCCTAATTAAAGATTTTTTTTGGTATACATTATTTAATATATTTACTGTACTTTTTCATTTGTATGATTTATCAGAATCGGATTGTAACTGAAAAAATGTGGATCGGCCCATCCCTTACGTAAAGCACCATGGAATAACTCTGAAAGGTGCTATATGAAAAGAAATTGAATTTAAATTTGACACCTGTATATATGTCAAACTGTAGTTCAGATTTTGCTCTGAAAACGGTGCTGTTATATGATAGGGTGGAATTCAGGTAAGCACAAGTTTCCTAGTTCAATCCTTTTTGTATCTTTTTCTTTTCAATACAATCATGTGCATTGTGGCTATGTTACAAAAGTAAAATTATGTATCCCCCAGATGAAAAGTTAGACCAGTCACACAAATGTTGCTTTTTAGCATTTTGGCCCAGCTTTGTTTGTGAATGTTTGAAGGGGACATTTTCTTTCAAACATGAGTTTTGGGTGATTTTCAGTTTGGCAGACTGACCTTGGCTGTTGATGCCATGTTATTTTGCAGCCACATGCAGTTGTGAGACAGAATTTTAAATGAAATTCACTGGTATTTAAAAATAGTTTATTCTGTATTATAAGTTGTACGTCTTGCTTTATTTACTAAAATGTAATGTATGAAAGTCATTATTATGTAATATAAAATTAAATGCGGGGTAATATTTTTATATTACATTATCATGAAATAAAAATTAAGGAGGTGATTATGTACAGGATTATTCGGTGTGGTTATAGAAAATCTATGGAATTTTTTCTATTTCAAGAACTTGCTAATACCCAATTTTAACAAATGTTTCTTTTTTTCATTTCAAATATTGTTGCCACCACTCATTTCTTAAGGCATTTCCTCATTCAGTAAGGAAGTTTTCTCCTATTAGTCGTGATTGCAGCGTTGCCAGGGAACTGTTATTTACTGGATTTTTAATGTTCAGGATGTCTCATTCAGAAAACATGAAGTGATCTCCTGTCTATTTCTTGTTCAGTTTCATTCAGCAAGTTTCCAGCCAGTTGCTGTTTTGCAATCTCTGTAACAGTTTTTTTTTTTTTGGGGGGGAGGGGTCATTGGTGGAACTGGAATCTGTCTGTCTGTCTGAACTACTTTGTGTCTTTCTCGGCATCTTTTCTTGGATTTGCATCCTCCCGAGGGAAAGTGTCACCCAGCAGAAAACGTATGAAATTCCTTGGCATGGTTTCCAAAAAAGAGATGCGTATACCAAATACAGGAAAGCTGTACAGGAGTTTGACCTTGTCTAAAAACAAAGTTCTGCTTGGTCAAGTTTTCCCTTCAAAAAGAAAACTTAAGTCCATGAATCTTTGGCGTATTGTTTGGCTGAATTGTTGAGAGGAGAGTACAGATGCCCCTCACAATCCTTGGATCATTGCTTATCCATCACATGAATGCCTGTGCTGTGCTGGGTCATCTGGCAGAGTGTGTTGTCTATGGTGACTGTAGGGCGATGAATGAACTGTCACTCGTAGGGCTGTATTTAATATTTCTAAAAGTTTTTCTGATTTGAAATCATTTGTATGATCTAATATTGCTTCATAAAATCCCAAGAATAATTGATTTTTTTTTTAAATATATACCTTTTACAGGGTATGACCTTTTCCTTTGGATATGTGAAGTTTTAACCCCAGTTAGTTTAGAGCAAATTCCACAAATTTTGTAAAGCATTTAACAAGAAATCATTTAGATGCGTAATATGCAAAAACATTCAATTTGAAACCCACTGGTCATGTTAAAGTTGCAGCTGCTTTCAGGTGAATTCTTAATGCACTTAGTAATATTTGTAATAATGCAACAGGTTAGTGGGTTTCTTGTACAATTTACTGCATTAGTTCTCTGAGAATCTTTCAAGCAAAACTGGCATTGTAACTGAAATATCCTTAATCTAATTTATATTCAATTAGGATCTTAGCACCTTGTGAGTTGGAATGGAATCGATTTGGGAAATCAGTGGCAATACCTAGCCCTAGTGACTTCGTTATCATAGGGATTGCTCGTTATGTGGAGAAGGCTGGAAGTAGATATTTGTGCTTAGAACTGTGGGAATTATTTTGCTCAGAATGTGGTGCCATGTATCTCTGTTATTCAGCTGGGTTTTTGTTCTGTAGTTGGTAGGGCTGCACAATTGATCGTAAAAATAACCATCCCGATTCACACCTCAATGTGATCTCATTTCTAAATTACAGTGGTTCTTCTGCATCGTATTACCTCAGCTGGATCAAACCAAGAAAATACCAAAAGTACAGTACTAAAAGGTGTTGGGTTTTCCCACTGGTGTAAAAACTGGTACTGGGACTGAACCACATCACACTGTGAGGGGGGGAATCTTGTACTGAATGAGAAAAATAGCTATACATTATAGGACTGGCCGATGTGCAAAATTAATACCAACATTGCATGTTGCGCACTTCACCAGTCAGATTAAGATCAGGGTTTTTTTTCTTATTCTTCATACAGAGATTGTAGCACAAGGAGTTTGTTTCGCTAAAACATTTTTACTCTTTCAAAAAATGATCGTTTTGCAATTGTAATTACTTGTTTTCAAGATTATCTAGTATATGTTTAAAAATCAAAGTTTAACTCCATTACTTTTGCATGATAGCTGTGTGTGTACACCTAGACAATCATAATCATTTCCATCTTTGCTGTTTAATCACTCGTAGACGGTCTCATGAGAAATTTTTCGAACACGGTTTTTGTTTTATAATGACCCAATATTTATTAAAACAAAATCACATTGCAATATTTTCCAATTACGCGCTGTCCTACTATATTATACAAAATACTTTTTTCTTTTTATGCTATTCTGATCTCTGGTTTTTCCAACCAGATCGCAGTTATTATTATTATTAATTATTATTATTATTATTATTATTATTAATTATTATTATTATTATTATTATTATTATTATTATTATTATTATTATTATTATTACCTCGTTTATCATTGTTTTCTGAGTTTGCAATGGTTTTCAAGATGGTGGTAGTATTGTGTTTCAGAGTCAGATTATTTGTATAACTGATCGACTAAGACAGCGTTTCAAGTCACACACCAAAGTACCAAAAAGAGTCCCACTGGCACTTTTGATACTGGAACTGTCACAAGAAACTACTAAGATGTTGTAAATATTCTCACCCCCAGTGCAACCTGTAATGTACATCTTATCAAAATATTTTTAATGGGAAATATTTTGAGACAGGGTGGTGCTCTATGTAGTTCTTCATGGGTGGTTTGAATCTCACCACTGTTCTCCCTTATTTCTTGATATTCATGCAGTCACGTCCTGCACTGAGTTGCACAAGCTAAGCATAAATTATATCATAGCCTTCGGTGGATGTAAACTGCCCCTACATTTGAGGTTGACTACAAAAAAAAAATCAGTTGCAGCACACAAATACTTTCAATATAATACTGTTATGTAAATCTACACTTCCTTATCCTTAGGTGTAAGGTCCATTAATTTTTTTTTTTTTTTTTAACATGCAGTAGAAGATTCGACAAGGTTTCCGGCTTTATTTTTCTTGTTTCTTGTGAACCCTGTTTGTGTTTCTTGAGCATCTCTTATAGCAAAATGAATGTCAAGCACCCATAATAAATGTGTATGTATTTTTTCCCACTATAAATTTACCACGAATTTGACACACATACTAGTGATATAACAGACCCTAGTTGATATGTGATCTGTAGATATACCCCTACAGTTTGACACGCCTGTGAACCGTGAGATAATTGAAAAGTTAAACAGAATAGTGGGAAGTAGTTTTACCGCCGCTATTACTTTCAAAACTAATAATTCTCTTAAACTTGGTGCTATGGAAATCCATAGAGGACATGCATTCAAGGCTTGAAATTAATTTCTCACAGTGGGGGAGAGTTCCTTCTGTAAGTGTAGCACATGGTGGAATTTTAAATTTTTGGTGGGAATACAAAAAAAATCCCAGATTCAATAGCATCAGATATGGTAATTTCAGTGTAATCCACTTCCATTTCTTTTGACAAAGGCTATTTCCATGTCCAGTTACAACAGATATGTTTTCACGAGAACTGTTATTTTGTCATCTTTTAGCTATGTTGACATCACAAGAAAAATAATGGACTCCATACTATGCAGAGTTGCTGTGAGAAGATACAGAAAAAGCAGTTGCATGTTCACTTGAACAGGGCATTTTGAAAGTTCCTTGCTTTGTTTTCTTTAAGCTCTTGTATAATAAATGGAAAGCAAAGTAATCTGTCCTGTTTTTGCTAATCTGAAAAATGATCCAACCCATAAGTCAAATACCATGATATGATTTGAACCATTGCACCCATAAGGGTGCTTTTGCTTATACATTGACTTCCGGTTGAGTACCAGTACCAAAAGTGCCAAACCAGCTGGGGTTCTTCTTTCGTACTTCGGCATTTTGGGGTGGGACTTGTAATGCTTTCTTTGTTGATTGGTTATGCAAATAACCCCTGAAACAATACAAACACCTCCTTGAAAACTGTTACAAATACAGAAAACAATGATAAACAAAGTAAAAACAAAAAAATGAATTGTGATCTTGTCAGAAGAAAAGAGATAAGATCTGAATTGTATGACAAGAAATTTAAAAAAGTATTTTGTTTAATCTACCGGAACAGCCGGCATATAGCATGTAGTGTGCTGTCTTGGTGATGTAATTTTGTTGTAATAAATATTGGGGTATTTATAAAGCAAAAAGTAGTCCATAAATTTCCCACAAACCCGTATTTGAGTGATTTAAACAGCAATGATGAAAATGAATACAATTGCCTCGGAGAATGCAGGCAGCGTTCATTTGAAAGCAGCGGAGGGTAAACTTTAAACTGGTTTTTAACATGTATTAGATAATCTGTAAAATAAATATTTAAAAGTGCAAAGCTAGTTAAGTACCCCCCCCATTAGAGTAAAATGATTTATTGAAACCTAAGCTTCCTGTGCTATAATGTTCATACAGAACTGAAAGCAAGAAAAAGGTTTCTTAATCTGACTGGCAAAGTTTTGCACATGCACAACATGCGATGTTGGTATTAACACCACACAACAGCCAGCCCTATAATATATAGCCATTTTTCAAATTTAGTACAAGGGTATACCCTGCCTCATGTTGTGATGTCATTCTAGTATCTGGTGCTGGTACCAATCTTTACACCAGTGAATCTTAATCTGACCAGCAGCATAAGTTCAAGTGCATAAAATGCAATTTTGGTATTTAACTTTCACATTGTCCAGCCCTGTAATATACTACGGCCATTTTTTGAATTCAGTTTAAAATAACATCACAAAGCAAGACAGGGTATTTGGCACTGGTACCAGTTTTTACACCAGCGGAAAACCTACACCTTGAAGTACTTTCTCAATGTACCAAAAGTATGATACCTGGTGCCGTGGACAATGCTCTAAGACAGAACTAGCAAGCTACCTAGTCTGCCTTCATGCCTTCCTTAATAATAATTTCCTTCCATGTAGGAAATTGGTGAAACTAAACCATGGTTTTGGACACTAAATTCTGGTGTCCTACCAGCCTTTGTCAGCTGATACTTGCAAGTTGCAAAATACACAACATAAAGGAATAAGTGAATATGCTTATTAAATTACTTAAAATTTAAATGTTTACTTTTGTTTGCCGATATTCATGGTATCAAGTTCCTTAAAAATGGTCGTTTCATAATATAAAGTTACCACTTGTATTGCAAGATGTGTGGTAACTAACGCTGTGAGACATGACAATATATATTGCATGACTAAATAAAATGTCCATAGTTTCATATTATGCTGTATCGTATATTTTGTGGTGTTGCAAAATATACTGTTTATGGCAACATTTGTTCATCATTTGGATGATTGTTTGCAATATTTCGCTGAGCTAAGGTTTAAACTCAAACCTCTTTTCTAGAATATTTCAGTATAGATCTGCATATCCCACATACATCGTCAAGTGAGAATACCAGGCAGGTATACCTGAAAGTGGTTTCGGGTTTAAACCTTTACTTTACCATGGTGTCATAGTTAACTTTACGTTCAGTTTTCTGGTTGTAATATATTTTAATAAAAGCAAGCAACACCCCTTGGTTTTCCAAATTTCTTTATGGGTGAATTTTAATTAATATTTCACTGTTCGCTGTTTATGTACTTCACCCTCAATTGGCCAGCTGGTTCTCCCTCCCTTACAAGCACTGATGCTGAATTCAGCGCAATTATTAATAAATGCGTCTAAAAACATACACTATATTGGCATAAGTATAGAGACACCTGCCTTAACACGCACAATGACTTTAATGACATTTAGGCTATAATATGGAGTTGGCCCATCCATTGCTTCAACTCTTATCCTCTAGCTATCCTCAGCTGTGTAACTGTGACTATAAAGTATCTAACCAGAAAGCCTCTATGTACATATCAGAAAAACTACTGAGGGGAAAGGGTAAAGATGTGTGAACTGAGGTTGTTGTGTTAAACATGTCTCTCTCTGGGACATTGAAATTGTATGGTGGACAAAGGGAAAACCTGGTAGTGATGACCCTCCACCTTTTGAAATGTTTGGCTCTAAGTAACACTTAGAGCCCATTATTATAACAGCATATAAAATTTACTTCTGTTTCCACCAGAATGATGTGAAAACGGTCTTGTAGATACATTCCATATTGGGGTTTATCCTCCGCAGGTCAGAGTTTTTGCTACTCTTAGCCAATACTCTATTCTTCTTGTGGCAAACTAAATTTCTAAAAAAAATTTGACTAGATGATAACCATGTGGTCCTTGTGCTACTTTTGATATTTATAAGTATTTTTCCTGTATTGATGGCTCTCCTGATTTGAGCCATGTGACATTTCAGTTGCTTTGAAATGGACCAATGCTGGTATGGTTAGTATACCAAATTAAGAAAAGGTCTCAGCATTTTGCAGGGGTCATTACTTATTTGTTGGTTATTTCTGGCAATAACAGAGAGATCCTCAAACGTAATACATCCTCTATTTTGCAAATTTATGTGTCAGTGTTAATACTGTCTAAAACATTAGAAGTGATGGAATAGGTCTTTGTTGAGATGGCGGTGCAGGTAAGCTCACATTCTGCCTTGCACTTCAGCTTTCAGATAACAATGAGGCTTAAATAGGGATGGGCTATATGAATATCGACTTATCACTTACATTTTTTATGACAATAAGAATATGAGCTTCAATAAACTGTCCTAAGGGTCAATGGTAGCCTATGGCCAACAAACACACAGCAAGGTTGATTGAGTTCATACCATGGAAGACACAAATACTCCTCCAGAGAAAATTTCAGTGCTGGTATCAGTAAATTCAATGGAATTAAATTCAGTTTATTTTTATGTAGGTGCTTTGCATGTATATGCTGATACTTCACGGTCTTTAAGACAGAATAACACAAAAACAAGGAACTGGGAAGACAAAGATGAAAGAGAAAAATACTTTATATAGGTCTTTGTATATATATTTTTTATATAGACTTAACTGAGCAATTGCAGATTAATTTGACAATTATTAGTATAATTGGTAATGGCAGGCCTATGAATTACAAAAAAAGTAATAAAATATTTTTCCATATCACCCAGACATTTTTTTTGCTGTGTACTTTTTTTTCTTTCGTCTGATCATTGAGAGTTATGAATTGCGTAGGCTTATGTTTCTATGAATATTTCTGTATGTGTACATTTGTTTGGTTATTTAAATGAGAGACCTTTTTTGCAGTATTTTTTTATGTGCATTTACAATAAACTGTTTCTGGGCTCTGTGTGCATGTATGTACCGTAGAGATTTTCTGGGCTGTCGTCCAACAGTATTTTCCAGATATAATACTTTTGGATCTGCAGAGCTTGGGAGGGTTTGGGAATATTAGCGTTAACTACAGAGGCAGGCAAACCCTGCCCCCTTTCCCACTGACCTTAGACAACCCTCATTATGAGTATCTTCTGTCCCCTCCCTGTCTCTTCTTGATTATTTAGTCTCAATCCTCCCCCCCTCTTATTTTTCTTGCCATGTTGATGGCCATTGAAAGGGAGATGGTGGTTCCTTCTATCCTCTCTTCTATACTCAAAGATACAAAGATAGCTAAGCACCAAAATGGAGTTGTGGTAAATAAATTAATCTTGGTGAAAGGTCATGTGACTGTATTGCAATGATTATAATATCAGATAAAACAGACAACAGAGCTGGCAGTATGGGCACACTGCTGGTTCCATGTCAGTATGGTGTGACACTCCCCGGGCCTGGATACATGCGGCGATATGGTACAGAAGGGAATCGTACAGCTGTTGTATCCTCTCCAGTGGCAGGTTAGCCTACACCCTTGACATCCTGCAGACTGGAACTGAGTTTGAGTTTACTTCCGAGCTGATTCCACACATGTTCTATTGGGGAAAGATCAGAGGACCTGGCTGACCACAGGAGGACCTCAGCATGATGCAGGCAGTCCATAGACACGTGTCGTGTGGGCAGGTGTTGCCTTGTTGAAAGGTTGTACCTGGTTGCTGTCTCAGGAGGGGTAAGACATACGGATGCAGGATGTCACTGACGTAGTGCTGTGCTGTCAGGGTTCCCGAATCAGTACCAGAGATGACCTGAAGTCATACCCTATTGCTCCCCACACCATGATGTCATGATGGTGTGTCTCTACAACATTGGCAGGATTGGTCAGCTCTCCTTGGCACCGTCATATGCGCACATGACGGTGGTAATGCATGGTGATATTCATTGCTGAACTTGGTATGATGCCACTCGTCATCAGTGCATGTCTCCCAGTTATGTCTCTGTGTTGGTGTTAATGGCAGCCTATACACGGGATGGTGAGTCTGTCTGCCAGTCGTCGAGACACGGTGCAAGATGACATGGGGTGTTGTAGAGTGTCCAATACCCGGGTCTAGATGGCAGGCGCCAATGACATGGCGTTCTGTGATGCTTGACGCACAATATGACGATCCTCCCTTAATGTAGTCTGTCTTGGGTCATCAGAACCGTCACGATGTGTCTTGGTGCCCTCCCTCACATGCCCATTGGATTCAACATGGGGTGACCGTGACACCTGCATGCTCCACATGCTGGGCAGTTGCATGATGCGACCACCCGGCCTCATGCAAACTCTAATCAAACTTTGTCAAGTACTAGTAATGCTGTCTCATGCGTCTAAGAGGCATCCTCTGTGTCTGGTGACTAGACATGCCAATTCCTTGTAAATCGAATAATTTATGTACCCATTGCTGGTCTGCATGTGTACCAAATTACATCCAAATTGGACCATTTCTTATAGGTACTTTTTTGTTGCTGAGTATACTTAAGCATGTGTGGCCTTCGGACTTAAGGAAGGTTGGAGGCAGACCAGTTGGTTAGATTTGCATGAGCTGCTCAAAGTCAGTGAGTAACTATTTTTGGAACATTTCACAGTATTGTGGTGCAGCCAATCCATGCACTTTGCACATCAGTTTCTCTGACCAGCAACCTTACCGGTGACATGGTACCAATGCATGACTAGCATTTTTTCCCTGCCATGGCCTCTACCACATTTCCCAAAACTTAAAATATGATCACTTCTAGTTGAGAATTCCTTGAACTGTTTCCTAATTTTTCTTCCCCCCCCCCCCCATCCTATTAGGCACAAATATGAGATGGACCAGCTCTTTTTCCCTCTTTCATCTCTTGGTATGCCCCTCAAGTAGATAAATCCTCACTAACATATTCCATTTCTTAGGCCTACTTACTGCACATTTATTTTATTTATTTATTTGTTTGTTTACCTTTATTTTACCAGGAAGTCCCATTGAGATATAAAATCTCTTTTACAAGAGATTTAGAATTCCAGAACGTAGGGTTTAGATCTGCTCACTTCCTTTTTTCATACCTTGTACAAAGTAGCTTTGCATATTATTTGTGCCAGCAAATGCAAATCATGCAACAGAGGTCTTGCCAGCTTTGATGGGAACTCAAAGTCCAGTTTGAGAATGAGCAGTTTCTGTATGGCGCATATTGAAGGACAAGTTGTTGAAGGAGGAACTGAAACTTTTTTTGGCAATGTTTTCAATAAACGTCATCTGATATCAGCTTTATTTCCAGCTTGGTGTATTAGAGAAATAGATAAAACAATAGTAATTAATGGAAATTGACACCCTCCCCCCCAATACATGCTGTATCTGCAATCTGGAGTGATATGGTTGGACCTTGAGGTCTGCCTGACCTCTTGTAATAGAGATTGTATGTCAGCATTGTGTTGCCATTGCAGAATAGCAGCGGCTAATTTTTGTTTACTCTGTAACTGTTTATCTTGTCATTGTCGACCAATTTGTGCAAATAATTGATTTATAAGATCAGTCAATCAAAAAATCAATAAGAAAATTGAAGTTACTTAAGTCCAGAAGATGTACATTTTAAGAATGATTCTGCTAACACCCTCTGCATTGATAGGATGAAATGCTGTTTCCTATTGCCACAAATTGTTGCATCATGGTAGAGATACCATGGAACTGGGACACTTTCTGTTGTTTCCTTTTTTATTTTATTTGACCATCCATATTCCCTAATCACAGTTGGTGTCCCCCCTCAGTGGGGATATCACTAGGCCTGTCACGATAAACGATAAAACAATTAATTGCACAATAATTATAATGAGGTCGATCATTTTTCCGGCAACAATAATTTTCATTTGCATGCTTGTTTTTATCGTGTCTCTCTCTCCTGAATGGGAATATCAGATCTTTTTAGCAAACCGGCTCATTTGGCTCAGCTCACCAAGAAGAGCCGGCTCTTTTGGCTCCTAAAAGGCTCTTTTTAAAAAAACCCGCCCCTCTCTTTGTTTAACCTGATGCTGATTAGCGTGACCTGATTTGA
Source organism: Mormyrus proboscirostris (assembly GCA_026779585.1). Lineage (NCBI taxonomy): Eukaryota > Metazoa > Chordata > Actinopteri > Osteoglossiformes > Mormyridae > Mormyrus > Mormyrus proboscirostris. The sequence goes on along the minus strand of JAODKF010000018.1, from coordinate 22,301,595 downwards.
GCTTGTTAAAAATAAGATGCCGTCTCGTGGGTGAGCTTTTTGGAAGACATCGTGTTCTGGCCACTTTCGTCCTTAATGTTTAGGCAGCTCATAAACCCGGACATTTCTTTGAACATTAATAAAACGGTTCTTGAACAGAAGCCGGCTCCCATCGTTCACTGAAAAGTTGTCTCAAAGAGCCGTCTTGTTTGCAACACATCACTAGTAATGAGGCGTGAACTCTCATGTCAGTGGGCTTTTTGCATGTCAGCTTCCGCGTTTATGGAAATGCGATTTGCTCATTTCTGGTCTGTGAAAAATAGCATTGGTTTACAGGACTTGCCCAAACTTATGATCAACGACGTATATTGCATTTGTAAATTCTTCTCCAAAGTACCAACGAGTAAGTTAGAGAAGGGCTTTATGTTGTTTACCTTGTCTTACATCCTCGGATTCGAAGGGGAGTCTTATTCGTTCAATTTCGTGGCTGACGGTGTCTATTAGTGTAAGCTATAGCTGTTACTCCTGGACAGTGATAGTGTTATGCATGTGGCAATGAAGTAACTATGAACATCCCCAGTCATTCTAGTGGAGAATGTTTAACTTAGTATGTTCTGTATGTGCTTAAGTACACATTGCGTTAATCTGTGTTTGCTATTCTTAGTGTCAAACAGAAACACGGGAACAGGAGAGGTTGCTGCTTCAGATCCATGAAGAAGCACAACAAACATCATAGTGTAATAGTATGGCAGCACTGGTAATTTGTCAGAGTTCTAATTAAAGCTGTTCAATATTCAGATTTGTGTTATATTGACTCATCACAGCTTATGATGAACGAGCCATGGAGATACTGCAGCGAACGCTTTCAGACAATGTTGTGAAAATACGTTGTATAAATAAAATTAAATATTTAGGTACAGCATTATACTGTATTATATAGCGTATTTTAGTTATACACAGTTCAGTAATTTAATTTGTACTGTACTGTAATTTGAAGCGGTTGTACTATATTTTGCAATCAAAATTAGTGACGCTGTGCATTTTATTACTTATTATTCATGTAAGAAATATACAGGTGTCAGACTGAGACATGAAGAAAAAAATCAATCATGATGATTATCCTATTATAATTATCTTTTTCGCCCAGGCAGACGTGTTCACTATAAATGGTAAAGTAAAATATGGCAATAAATTATATGAAATGTGAGTATAAATATGTTGGATTTGCCAACTTTCGCAGAGGTGTGCGTGGAAACTTAAAACTTGATTGTATTTTGATGATGTGGTGCACTTAAGAAATTACTATTTTTTTTTAAGCTTTGGAAACACAAGTTTACTCTTTCTTGCGCTTGTAGTTACTCAAACGAAGTAAGCTGTATTTTGCACTGGCGGATATGACGTCACTGCTTTATGTGCACTATATTATTATACGATAGTATTATTGTTTATCGCAATAATTCCTGGGACAATTTATCGTCCAGCAAAATTTAAGGTGACAGGCTTTGATATCACTGCACCTGGTGGAACGTCTAAAATTGACACACATGCAGTTGTGGATTAGATTTAAGATCATAGTGTACCACTACGAAGCCACCTTTATTTAAACAATTTTATTTTTGTTGAAATTGACTTCTTGAAAGGGAGTATGTTACTATGACATTATGAACTGTAAAGCAGAATTTCCGTCTTTTTAGTTGGAAATGCTATATGTAGTTCTGCTGTCCTGTTGAAAAGCCTGCTAGCTGCTGTTTGATGAAATATATTTGAAGTGTGGGTGTATGAGTGAGAAACTGAGGGTAGTGACTTCAAGTAGACTGAACAAAATATCATGCTTTCTTTTGCATAGTTTGTCAGGCAATGTTCAGAGATCACAAGGCCTTTTATGTCACCATTGTCTGGCTGAGTTTTAATGGTGGTCTACATCCCTATCTCTGTGTGCATAACATTAATGCATTGTAATAAATTGAGGTCTTGGGGATATAGAACTTTTGAGAGGTATAGCTGAGATGAGGAAGGAAGCTAAAAGCAATAATGTAAAACTAAATGGATAAAAATAATACCCAGCAGAACTTCCTTTTCCTCTGCTGGTCTTCACGCTATGGTGCAAAAAGGGAAATGTCATCAGTTGCAGTTTTCTTGAGGTTTCTGTGCAAAATATGGCCTATTTTAGCCTGTTTAGCAGGTATTGATTATGCTAATGCTGGAGAAATTAAATTTTACAAAGGACTGGCACTTTTGAGCCTTCACTTTAGAGGAGTAGCTTACTTAGCAGCATACGCTAGAAGCAAGAAGTTAGTGTCATTGTCCTGAGTGGGGGTGGTATTAGGTCTCATTTTCAGTCTTTCCTCTCTGGTTTATGTTGGGTCTGCAACAGACAAATGAGGATGCAGCACTTCTGCAGTCTCTTCGTTTTTGGACCTAGGCTCATTCATTATTTTGTGTTCTCTAACTGGCAGTTATGTATGTATGCGTGCGTGCGTGCGTGCGTGTATATGTGTGTGTGTATATATGTGTGTGTGTGTGTGTGTGTGTGTGTGTATATATGTGTGTGTGTGTATATATGTGTGTGTGTGTATATATGTGTGTGTGTGTATATATATGTGTGTGTATGTGTATATATGCGTGTGTGTGTAT